>JAHWFP010105926.1:0-14804 GCA_023313725.1 Lithobius niger
ATTACCAGCTTTCAGGTGAATAGGATCTCGGACATTCGCAATGGCAATAACTTCAGGAAGGAAACTATCATAACTCGAGTGGCAAAACTATTTGACCTTCAGTAAAATAAAAAGCTACATCTTATTTTACTGAAGGTCAAATAGTTTTGCCACTCAAGTTATGATAGTTTCCTTCCTGAAGTTATTGCCATTGCGAATGTCTGAGATCCTATTCACCTGAAAGCTGGTAATGGTTCAGTATTTTTGTGTGTGTGTGAATGTTAAAATGCTTGTGTAAATGTTCTGTATTATAAAACAAAATTCTTTCCTTGCATTAAAGTCATTCAAATGATACTGCCTGAAAATCAACACAGTGGATCTGGGAAGCCAGACCCATAATTTCTACGAAAGTCAGCCTTGGACTGTATTAAGAAAGAAAACTACTTACTCGCTACATGGTCGGTTAAGTGCTTCTACTCGAAAATTAATGCAATGCATCCGGAAAGTAAGATATGCAGTTTCAACTATAGTATGCCTTGTAACCACATGAAAAAATAAAGCTGCTTCCTCACATTCAGATCAACTAAATGCTACTGCATAAAATCAATGTATTGGAGCCGGGGAGCCAGACACGCAATTTCTACTGTAAGGTTTTGAGGCCACAAGTGACACTACTTAGGGAATAATGTTACCGATTTTTGACAAGCGGGAAACCAAAGCTAATCCGTTCGTTTCTTCCTCCTCCACTCCCAAACTACCCCAAAAAGATTGCATAGAATTATACTTTGGTCACTGTTTGGTCCATTTGGTCACTGTATTTTAAATATGAGATTTTATTTGACGCCATTTTGGGAACCAAGGAATGGTGCTTGGCGAAGATAGGAAATGGTGCAACAGCAAGAATCCTAACCAAAACCGGGGTTGACCTTATCAAAGGGTATGGGTAAAGAGGAGAAACCAACTTAACCTAGAAATTTGTTTAAGAACTAATGCGCATTATTCCCTGACGATTTCTCTTTAATAGTTCTTGAGGCTGCCATCCTGCAGCTATAGTTTTGCCCTGATGGTATCGCAGGCAAGGCACCAAATGAGTATAGGTGACTTTGCTGGAGGTGTTTAAATAACCTAACAGTCGGGTCATTTAGGTATAACTAATACTCACCATTGACCACTTCTATATACCAGCATCTTTCTCTAATATTTAACCTACTTTTTTAGAGAGAGATAGATGGGCACACATGTAATATGCGTCGTCTTTCTTGGCAGAATCTTACTCTTGTCTAGCCGTATTGCTACACTCACTCTGTTGGCGTCGTCTCGCTTCGCTCGATGAGGTAACCTCTTGACATTCCTATACTAACAGGCAGAATCGTAAAATACGATTTAAAAATTCATTTATTCAGTGTTCATAGATTTTAGGCGCGTATTTGTAATACAAATCCATGTACACGTACGTCAATCTCACATACTGACATGCACTTCAGTTAGTTAAAGCTAAATAAAGGCCGACTATTGCTCTCTTCATTGTCCTCACCACTGGCTAAGCACCCACACCGGTAATGTTAATTCGCCCTTTTACCTGGTACAGAACATGGAACAGGACCTTGATTTCTTTCCCCACCCTCTTGGCGGAATATTTGTGTGGTACTAAAACCTTGAATATAACTAAATAGGTCACAGAGCTGCGTGTGTTTTACCACAATTGTGCAGGATGGAAACGGGAAGGGGGGGGGGGTGAGGTTTAAAAGCGCATCGACAGCTAGGTCATTAGCGCCAACTTTAGACAGTGCAGTGGGCCGGGTTACCCCTATGAAACAAATTAGCAAACCCCAAATCTAGATCTTATCGCATATCTGTACCTCATGCATAAATTGAAAAACTCCAGACAGAACCATCACCCACTTCACACACAGTGCCTCACGGAAGGTGGAAATCAAGGTGGTGAGGATCGACAAGAACGTGTCCAACCTTGATTGGCCAGTGACAGTAATGACATTCAGGAGGGATAACCCCCCACTCAAAATGATGCAATGAGTTAAGTTGATGAAACCAATACGCAAACGGGCTAACACCACCTCTTCCCGGCAACTGCGGTAACAAGCCGATTGCCATTCCTGGAGAGTGCCTTTTAAGAGCCCGCAACTTATTCCCATCCTGTATGTGCCACAAGGCTTGCTGAGCAGCGAGCAATCTCAGACGTAGAGCTGGAAAGCGTCTGAGGGAATAAGGCACAGATCCCTATCAAGGGGACCAGAGAGGGTCTCTTTTGCTGCAGCATCAGCATGCTCATTTCCAGATATCCTGACACAGCGCGGAATCCAGCAGAAACCCACAGTCTTTCTCTGGCCGGGCAAACACGAAAGCAGAGCTTGGATTCTCTGTGTCAATTGGTTCCTAGAATTGTATGCCACCAAGGACTACAGGGCACTCATGGAATCACTAAATATGATAAAATGCATGCCTTGAAGATCAAGGAATCATTCAACAGGCAAACCGAATGCCTGACGCTGCACCAAACACAGAATAGCCAGATGGAAGGCGTTGGAAACAGTCAGCCTCTCGTGCACACTAGGGTGCTCCAAAAAAACTTTAAAAAAAACTTTCTCCCTGGCCATTTTCCCATTTCACTTGTCAATGTGAGTTGCCACAAACTATTTCAGGTCATTTGAGGCATTCTAAGCCTTGCCGCCATGGTTTTGAGTGTTAATACAGGTAAAGTCCATATATAACGTAGTACACGTATATATATGTAAAATAACACATATATGAAGGTATATGAGCTTTTTTTAAGGCTATGATAAGTTATTGATTTAAGCCGTTTTCTTTCTTTTTCAGAGTCTAGTTTCTCAGTGCTAAATTATCACCAGTTCACCACATCACTGGCAAATGATGACAAAAATAGCGAAATCTCTGTCCTACGTCATGAAACTGAAGTGTGGCTACTTAGGAACGTGATTGAAGAACTCCTTATACTTCTCGAATATCAACCCAAGGAGATGTACTGAGATATTTTTTTTACCTGAAAGTTGGCACAATGAAACATGAAACGTTTCTTAACTTTAAGACGCAGTAGCAGAGAAAATTCGAGTAGGAGTGCAACAACAATGGGAAAAAGCTGGGATTGAAACTCAGCACATAAGGTGAAAGCAAAACTCCTTGATCTCTATGGTCCCTGCCGTTTTGTACAAAAAAAGCAAAGGGAAAGAGTCAAATAAGCACAAGGAACAATCATTCATTAAAGATATGACTAAATATTACTTTATTGCACTTCAAAATGTTTAGCGGAAGATTGAGTCCGACAGGTTTTCTGTTTCTTCTACATCTTTTCTGTGTAATTTCAAACTGCCCCGATGCAACCACTTCACTACTTTGTTGCTATAAATTTAATCTTGTTTGCCCATTGAAACTTTTGTTCCTTTCTTCAAAGCTTGAAGAAATCTCACATTTTCATTCCTGTAGTTCTGTTGACGAAACCTGTCAGACTCAAACTTCCCCTGAGCATTTTGAAGTGCAATAAATAAATCATTGGTCATATCTTCAATGAATAATTATTCCTTCTGTTCATTTGACTATTTCCCTTTGTTTTTAGACAGGCTGACAGGGACCATAGTGATCTAAGCGTTTTGCTTTCACCTTATCCTTGTGCCGAGTTTCAATCCCAGCCTTCTCCCATTGTTTTTGCACTTCCACGAGAACTTTCTCTGCTACTGCACCATTAAAGTTACGAAATTCTGCATGTTTCATTGGGTCATCTTTCAGGTAAAAAAAAATCTTAGTACACCTCCTTGGGTTGGTATTCGAAAAGTAGAGAGTTCTTCAGCCTTGTTCCCATGTAGCCACTCTTAAGTTTTATGACGTAGGACACGGGTTTCTGCTGTTTTTGCCTTAATGTTTTGGTGAAGTGATGGACACGTGATATTATTTAGCACTCAGACACTAGATTGAAAAAAAAGGCTTAAATCAATTAATTTTATCACAGCTTTAAATATAGCTTATATACCTTCATGTACACGTGTATTACGTTGTATTTGCACTTTACTGTACTAACACTCAAAACCCGGCGGCAAGGCTTAGAAGGCTTCAATAATCACAAATTTGTGTGGCACCTCATATTGACAAGTGAAATGGGAAAATGGCTAGGGAGAAATGTGATTTGAAAAAAAGTTTTCGTTTGAGCACCCTAGTGCACACAAGCACATGCTACACAAACAACTGACTTCGACCAATCCGTGAAAAGCCACCTATATCCGGCATACTGATAACGCAGCAGCTGGAACTTCCGCACGTAAATTGCTGTTGGAGTGAAACGTTTCCGGAGGGATGCCAAACAGAGTGTGGAAATGCCTTGGGACATGCCGAGGGTCCACTGGCATTTCCTAAATTCTCAACATGCGGGGGGGGGGGTTCAAAGGCCACACCCCGACAGGACTGCAGAAGCTTATCGTGGAAATCACCCTTATCCACCCGTTTCCGATTCCCTGGAAGTCTGGGAAAGGCTGACTGAAATTTCGCATTAAAAACGGCTCTGTATTAACTAATTTAGGAGTAAAAAATTAAAATTACAGCAATTAAAATACGGCTAAAAGCTAGCTAATTTAATTATTTTTCTTTAGGCAACTCTGCTGTATTTGTATGTTTTCCCGCAGCCAAAAGTTATAGATGAACAAACATGCACTTATACGCACACTGAAGTTACGTCGAGGAAGCCTCTTAGCTATTAGGAAGTAACGAGGTTTTAATTTGCCGTGTCCATAAATTAACTTTTAAGACTGATTCTAACGTTGTACACTGTGTCGATCTCTACAGAGATAATATAATTACACGAGACACGACACGGGCCACGATCGAACAACACGCCTCCTTACGAGGTGCATGCTGGGAAAAAGACGGAGCGACCGCCCCGCCCTCGCTCGATAATCTTGGGCAACAAGTTGCTTGCAAGCTAACAAGCCGCCGGTTGCACGTTACAACTTGTTCGCGAAGATTCAACTTTGTTGATTTTATTGTTAAAATGATCGATTTGATTAGATTATTGACAATGGTTTAACGAATTAGAAACAGTGGCCATCTCTTTGAATAACTGAATTGAAATGAATTTAATGAGGGCATAGCGGCCCGAAGCCATGCGCCCTGTCTAAATAACTATCTTTGGTTTCTTTGATTAAATTATTGTAACAATAAAATCAACAAACATAAAACCTCGCGATCAAATCACAACGTCAAATCAGCTGCTTGTTAATGTCATCATAAAGTGATATTATTGTGCCATCAACTGCAAGAAATACTGACTAGCTGGTCCCTAAAAGGAGGCGATGTTGGCACACTGTCCCGTTTGTTGTTGCACTGGTGTAAGGGCCTTAGGGCTTCGTCTGACAGATCACCGGGATTTGCGGTTAACGCTCGCTAAAAACCCTTTGAATCCTTTGTTTGTTTCTGTTGGTTCTCAAGAGCTTCCGTCAACAATACATGTCGTAATTTCGTTCGTAACTGATTGATACTATTAATCGACATTACACTTCACATCTGCCGGCCGCTCACCCTTTTTCATTGCTGCCGTGCAAAAAAATAAACATGCTCGCCCTTTTCATTGTCAACATGCCATAAATGAACATGCTCTACCTTTTTCACTAATGCCGTGAGAAGAATGCGTGCCCAATCGCATTAATGATCTAGATTTGGATTGTTTGTCACAATGACTGCGTTCGTCACCTATGAAATAGCGTACGGGGGAAGGATGAGGTTTAATGGCACATCGACAGATAGGTCTCGTATGGTTTGGCGAAGCGAAATGTACGTAGAATATATTATCAATTAGGGCCTGCGATAAACTTTTTTTCCCTATTTCCTACAGAAACTGAAATATACATTCGTTGTTAATGGGGAGGTTTTCTAAAATAAGCATCCTAAATGGATGAGGCTGTTAATCTCACCTCTCCCACCTTTTCCAAAAATACATACCTTTGTGCATGACAGATAAAGAATAGATGTGTTCGGACTTTTCGTCTTATTGACTATTAGGTACCTGACGATTTGCCCCGGACTGTGAAAGGAGCCTTTTTTTAATACTTATTTTCGTGTGTGTGTGTGTGCAAGAACAGTCAACAGCCTTCTGGCAGTAAGTTTCCGGCAGTTTTGACTGGGGAGGCTTAGGATGGTTAGCATGCAAGTTCACCCTTCCCCCCACTACTCATGTTCTGATTGCATGCCATTCTTGAAGTGTGTTATTGGAGAACAGCCGGGGGGTAGGGGGGGGGGGGGAGGGGGAGGGAACGAAACGTCCCACTTTCGGAACAGATTGGTCAGAAATGCTATATATTTTATGTGTTATCGTTTGAAATCATCTCTATGGAAATGGATTTTTTTTAAAGTTTAATGCAATCAGCGATATCTATTTTCGAGCCTGCGATTTGAAAAGAAAAGATAATATGCTTAGGTTGGAATGCACACAGAAAACCCATCACGGGCGGAGCAAACTCAATATAGTCAAGCAGGCAGCAGGGGGTGAATCTGTCTGACCACAGAATGGGGTAATGTGTGGGGAGGGGGATTGAGCCTTAATGGTGCGTTTATAGCAATGTCATTAACGCCAACCTCAGTCACAGTGCAGTGCGGGGAAGAGAGGGATTTCAGGGGGTTCCCTCGTGCGTGCGGGAACTAGCTAGACCGTGGTACAGCTAGTATTAAATATTGCTGTAGTGCATTACATTTGTAACCATCTGTTCCTTGGTAGGCCGAGTACTCCAGCACAGATGTTGACCTAAATTTGAAAGTCTTTACAATACTCTAAACGTAACATCGAAGTAAAAAATCCTCTCATCTTGGTATGCGATGAAACGAAATATTTTAATAACCCCCCCCCCCCCCCCAACAACAACAAAAAAAAACAAAAAAAAAATTGTTTGTACCTGCAGTGCCACGTACTAACCAGACGTAGGACGCCAAAAATAAATATAAACAACAAAAATATTCTAAAAAAAAAGACGATCTTAGTGGTTCAATAATTTTATGCTTGGCGGAGAGAAAGTTAAAAGAAGTATTCTGGCACATTTGTTAATTGATACTTTTGTATTCAATAAATACAACATTTTTCGCTTTAAAGTTGTACCTTGACTAATTTTTTATTTGAATATACAGCTTTCCTAGAAAAATTTTCCCAACAGAGAAGCTCTCTTTGGTGCTTGTTTGTATCGTTATCGTTTGGTGGAGCCCAGGATTATCACTAGATGGCGTTAGTGGACAGGTAGTATTGCGACCGCTTCCAGGCGTGTTGCACCCTACCATTGTCGGCGATTGGTCGTGCCGTATCTCTATAAGTATAGTATCTCTGGTCTCTATCTGATACCGTTACGAAGTTGAACAAAGCGACGGATAGACGGACGGACGGACAAAGTAATTGCGATAGGGTACGAAAAGACTAAAACAAAGCTAAAAACACGTGTTACGAAACACTTTACGAAACCCTTTTTCTAAAATTATACAAAGGGTTTCGAGAATTTGACTCTCAAGATCAGGAACACTACATTATGTCCAACTACACGACATGACAAACAAACGAAGCTAAAAGCACCCCTTTGCGTATTTCGTTTATGGCTGGAGATCTTTTTTGGACTAATTCAACTCGTACAGTAACCAAAGAAGGTTTCACGGCTTTTGCATTTTTTATTGCATTTATTTTTACCTTTTTTCCTGTTGAGTGACACACAAGAAAATTTCACCTACTTACGACGAAGTTTGTTTATCACATGAGCCTGCACACTACGCAGGTTGATTGGTGACATTACGATATGATTACATTTTCTTATGATAAGGTTTTTTTTTTAATATTTAAACAATGAACCTTCAAATCTTTTCTCAATGATATGTGCTGACTACCAGAGATTAACGAGGAAATATCTCTACTGTAAAATTTAAAGGTCTTTAGATTATTAGAATCGTTCCCTGAAAGTTTTGCAGAAAGCTTGGGAAATGGTGGATAGAGGGGACAGTGACCCTATCTGATGATCTGTCCGAAGTTTCTTTTCTTGCAGGGAGTTTATAACTATGAAAAGGCACTCTAAGTTCCACCAATATGTCTACCATGCCGATACGTGCCGTATTTAAAACGATGCCCACAAAGACGTGGCATAGGGCAACTCCATTCTGAGGATTTAAAAAATGGAGCATGGTATTGCTGCAGTTTTAAAACATGTGGTAGAGTTGGACAGCTTTACCAGATAACTATGGTGTGAATACACTTCGCTTTAATCATGGTTTAAAGGATATTGTTCTATTTTTTTAAATATGCTATAATCACAGCTGGAGTCGATCTGAAGAGTAAACATGATTATAGCATGGTCCGGTCACACTATATTCTCATATAAACCATGGTTATTACTTAGTTTTCGCAAAGTTGTCCATTTCTTTATACCATGGTTACCATGGCAAAACTGTTCAAATATACCATAGGCCTGAACCATGTTAAAATTATGTTCTTTTTTTGCTAGGAGAAGAAACTTCGAAGTTCTCCTAGCTGAACTTTCATAGAAGTTACCTATAAGCATGAACAATAATTTTAACAAATTTTTATTCAAGTAAATCAAGTTATATTTTAGACAAAATAAAACCAAAATATCGTCCAGCTATGCCTAATTGCTACGTCTTCGCCCCAAAATAAATAGGCATTAATCCAACAAATAACAACTCAAGCGTAACTTAAACGATTTGACAGAAGTTGCCGAAACCACTTCTGGTGGAAGAGTGTTCCAAGGCTGTATGGCACGCTCTGAGAAGAAAAGGGACAATATATCTCCACAGGAAGTCTTGACCCCGAAGTCGGAATTTGCAACCCCGTATTTTAGCATACCCAAACCATAAAACATCACTAACGTCTACATTAAACAAGGTGCTAACAATACCTCAGATTAAAATTAAGTATCTGTGGAAGGTTCGTGGGATATCCGTAATAACGTTAAGGCACTTGAGGCGGCAATGTTAACGGGATTAGGAACAATACCTTGTGACCTCCTATCAGATCGAAAAACCACAAGATCAAAATGAACGAATATCCAATTTGATTTTCTGTCCGATAGAAAATATGCTCTGCCCACCAGATAGATTTTTTTTCCCTTCAGGTAGATTTTTTTAAACCATTAGATAAATTTGTACCTATCAGATAGCATTTTTTTTGTGTGTACCCACTGGGGGAAAAAACCTCGCTAACCAGTATGGCATAAGCAGTCTGTAGGGGCTCATCACAAAATTACTAATAGTAGTTTTTTTGTTTGTTTGCATTTTATGTGTGGCTCTATTGGTATTGTGAGTGGCAACACGGCCACCTGAGAGGCAACTTAAATTCGTTGCGGCCTGCACTGGCAGCATTTAAATAATTTTAACTGATTGCATTAGTATTGTTTCTTAAGGTACTTACTGATGGGTATTACAATCGTCTCCTGTCTGGCAGGTCCAGCTCCGATTCTGGCTTCTCAGGCACCCCTGGCATTTTCGGGACGAGAAGGGCCCTGGCTGTCTCGTGGTCTTGTCGATTATGGCCTGTCAAAGATCTATGTTTTCCCCTTGGAATTCTCCAGCTAAATTGTCCCTCTCGTCGTGTACAGTGGGTCAGGTAACCATGTTTTGGTTCGGCTCCCTTGAGCAAAAAACAACAAAAACAAAAATTGCTAGGTACTATAGCTTGTGAGTAGAGTGCATGAAACGAGTAATTTTATTATTTAGGTAGTATTTTAAATATTAAACTAAATGAAGAAAAACATTGACACTTCCTTTTTATTACAAAAATAGCATCGAACTTCAGAAGGAAAGTTGCATGGCAACGTTTTGCACCCACGTCAATTATTACTGCAGCAAAACCTGACCTGGCAAGTTTCAGTTTCCTAACATGAGACGTGGCTTGTTAGGCATCTTTTTATGCCTTTCTTTACGTTGACACAACATTATTTTAGTGTTAAATACAGGTAGTGTTTAGAAAAAGTAGAATCTAGAAGACTAGTAACATAAAATTTTAGTGTGTACCCACAGGGATGGGTACAGTAATTATCTTTACTGTTCTTTCCATAAAAGAATGGTTTGAGTTTGGTTATATACTTTTGTTTGTAGGCCAAAATCCGATTAGAAATATAAAAAAAAACCGTTGAATCGGTAAAAAATTACCGTTATATCGAAAAAAAATCCCGTGAGATAGAAATACATTTTCCCATCAAGTCAAAAATTTTCTATCGGACTGACCATGCGGTAGTGTCTATCTGTTGGGTTTTCAATCCCTGGCCTGAACCCAATAATCATGGGTATTATACGGTGTGATTGAAATGTGTGAACAACATCCTTTACTGTAAGGTTTGACCTCGGTCTCCCATGTTAAAGCCGAAATTTCGATGCTTAATTTCTCTGCCGTCTTTCAATAATTTCTGCACTGAAATTTGGTATATGAGCTTTGTAGGACTTGCCCAGCACGTGTCCCAACTTTTATTAATTTCCGAATTATCATAGCGGAGATCTGGACTTGAGCTAGAATCGTGATTTTCATTTTTGGCTTCTTGTACTTCTTGGCACGACACGTTTCTGCTACGCTCTCTACAGATCAAACTATTTGTCCTATAAAGCTGGTTCTTAGCTCATTTTACAGGTATGGCTTTTCTAATTGGTCAAGTGGTTCAGGGGTTGTGGAGCTCTAAACGACCAGAGTGTTTGTTTTACATTGTTTTAAACATTGTTATTATGCAACAATGTCAATTAGCAAACGCCAGCTTCAAGACGTAGACTGAAGATTAAAGCATTTGTTTCTATAGACTATAGATTAAAGCATTTGTTTCTATATTAGTTTGCGCAAACCTATTGATAGAGAGAGATACATGACATTAAAACAAGCTAATAAACGGCATGGTACGCCAAAGTCGCACGAATTATAAAACAAATACGAGCTCGTTTGATGGTTAAGGTAAGGTTTAACTGAAGTCAAAACAGCAAAGGGGCACAAATAAACTTTCCTGTAAGGTTCAAGATTTTGCAGTGTTGCTGTGCTGTTTAGTCCACGTGAAACCTTACTGCTGCACACAACCATTACACACGTAAATACAATTAAAGCCAGAGCTCAAATTTCAAAAAAATGTAATTATAAACGAAGAATAATGTAAGGCTCGATAGGCTCTACTTTCTTCGCTGAATTTACTCAGTGTTTTTCAATCACATCGTCAACTTTCCATTCATCACCCTATCGATGATACATATATCATTTTTCAAGATTTTCAAGCACTTTTCCAGGCATGGAATTTCATTATTACTTTCAAGGACATTTCCTGGATTTCAAGGACTCACACGAATTACCTGTCTAGCTGTGCTAAGCACATAAGACGATTAGTTTTTATTCAATTTTCGGCGATGTCGTTTAGCTAATCATTGGCGGATCTACCATGTGCAAATGTAAAAATGTTAAAAACAATTGTATACAGCAGTAAGGTTTCACGTGGACTTTATAAATAGCACAGCAACACGGCAAAGTCTTGAACCTTACAGGAAAGTTTATTTGTGCCTATTTGTTGTTTTGACTTCAGTTAAACCTTACCTTAAGCATCAAACGAGCTCGTTTTTGTTTTCTATTTCAAGTACAGACTTCGAAAACTATTTTAAAAAGGAGAGTCAAAGAGAAAGGGTTTATCAGAAAGAAGCATTTGCGAATAAAAAAAAACACTTACGGCGCGTCGACAGCTAGGTCTTTAGTGCCAACCTCAGTCACAGTGCAGTGACCCAGGGGCACTTTAAGGGCGTATTATACGCTGTGTTAGCTTTACAAATGTATATTGTATAAGTACTGCTACTGTAATGTATAGATTTTCTCAAACGATCTCCCTTGAAATCATTACTTCCACTTCTACAGTGTTGCCTGTCCCCCTTCATACGGCCCTCTATTAACCTTTCCTGATAATACACAAATGCGACTGCTGTGTGTTGTAACGTCACGATGAATAAGCCAATGAAGAACGAAAACAGCAGCTGTTTGGTGGCTTGAATGGGTTAGACCAATCACGTGGCGCTCCCATTGTGTAGGTCCAGCGCGGACGGTCCCTTGACATCCCCGTCGACTTTCTACCAAGACTTTCAGCTTACATTGGGTCACTGAGTAGCGTGTACATACCCCTCGAGAAGGCAAGGGCCAACTCTCAGTATAAGGGCACAGTAAGTTTTGGTGGACGTTTTTTCTGGGGAATCTTTTTTGGCTCTGTTTTTTAACCCAGTCCTAACCTTTTTCGCCCTTTTCAGCCTTTGTTTTTTGCCTTTTTAAGGTTTTTTAGGCCGTTAGACCATATTTTAGGCATCGCTGCACCAGCAAATGTCGGCACAAAAAGGCCATTTAAAACAAAAGTCATTTTCTGAAAAGGGTGGAGGCAAAGCTCCCGCCCCCCCCCCCCCCCTGCATGCCCCCTTCTGTGCAAGCCTCTGTGGTCACTATGAACTCCCCAGCTCCTCCTTGTTTTAAAAAGGAGTAGTTATTTTATACATTCTATTTCAGTCTTTGAAGATTAAACACATGAATCAAAGTCTACATCCGTGACCGAAATCTGTTACTCAGCACTTCTGCGTTTATCTGATTCGGAAGCCTATCCTTTGATTCCTTTGTTTGTTAAACAGTTGTCAATTAATCATCATCTGCCGTTCAAGATAGCGTTATCAATTATTATTTGCTCGTTACGCTAGAGAAGGTTACAGACACCTCCATAGTCTGCACCCAACTACATTCCTACCACAGGTGGTTGCGGTTTCGGTTTATGGTATACGAACTGACGTAGCCTACGTAAACATTCGGGAGTAGGCTTACCAAATGTATTTCCTTATCACGAATTGGAGCTCGATTAGATTGGTACGAGTTTTCTTTTTGTAGAGCAGTTTTCATGACTTTAAAATTTGTGGCGAAATAATTACATAAGGCACGCGGGAAAGCACTGATAAAAGTAAAGGAAGGGACACAACAAAGGCAACATTGTGAAATGCCAGACTGAATTCGTGCATTAGTGGTTGTCACATTAATAATTGAAAAACGTGATATGGCGCTATTTTTGGGTGTCGTTTTACTTGTCAATTTCTGTATAATTTCCCGTAATAGTGTTTGTCTGGTTTTTCACATTTGATTAGTCGGAAATTCTAGAACCCACAAACCCGTTTAATATACGAACCGAACTCCACAAATACGCAAATAGTGCATGCATTATGCGAAAAATAACAAAAGCCTCGAGTAGTAGAGAGATTCTTGTATTTACCCGGCCGTGTATATTAGAGTTCGTTTGCGCACGAGAATTTCAGAAAATTGGACAGGCGGCTGCGGTGGGGGCCCAGAATGCAATGCTGCAACATGTAACAATGGTCAACAATAGGCAAGGTGCACAAGATCGGATTGTAGCTTACTCGAATAAGATGCAACGATGCTCGGGCACGGGGAGTGTAACGTTGTCGTGGTAGCTTCGGGCTGCGGCTCCGTTAGATATATTCAATCGTTGTCGAGAACCAAAATGAAATGGTCTTGGTTTTCGCTTTAATCTTTCAATTTTAAACTTCATGGTGCAAAGTCTATAATTTTGAGGCCTTAATTGGACGGCCGACATGACTGAATGTTTTTTTTTTACTTCTACGATGCAGGCTTCCGGAAGCTAGTTGAATTGTTTCCGCGATTGTTTGCCATAATACTGCATCTACTTGCAACAATGCAGAATCAACTACCCATCAGCTGACCCATGCTAACTCTAGACATACGCTAGTGTGTTGCCATCAAAAAACAAACGTGGGGTAAAGCTTGGGCAGTACCTGAACAGAAATACGTATTTCTAATGTTTCGTTTTTTCGCAAACAAAATTGGGTGTACAGTGGACATACCAACACATGACAGACCAGACCGCAGCAATTACAATAAAATGGAAGCGAAAAAAGCCAACAAATTAACTGAACAAAAAGCGACTTTGCCGTTTAGAAAAAAAGCATTAAAGCTCGTATTCCCATACTCACAGCTGTGAAGGTATACGAATAAAAACGGATTAGAGTTCACTCGAATGCAACGAACTATAATTTGAACTCCAATTCCAGGGAACAAGAATTGTGACATGCCAGTTTCCATACACACGTATTCATGTACATCGCTAATCAAACAAAGAAAACGGTTGGATACTTCACACAAATAAAATACGCACACAAAATACAACATACACACTCACATGAAACACAACGAAAATTTAAAACACGTACAAACAGACGTCTGACATAACCAATGAATAAAACCATATTTGAGTTCAAATTATAGTTCGTTGCGTTCGAATGATCTCTAATACGTTTTTATTCGTGTACTTTCACAGCTGTGAGTATGGGGATACTCGGCTCGTTTTTTTCTAAAGGACGAAGCCGTTCTTTGTTCAGTTAATATGTTATAGGTTACAGACACCAGTATAGGTACAATATCGAGGACGGCAGGCCTCAGCGATTGTTGGTTCTTTACGCGAGGGAAGCTAGGAATAACTTATTTGTCTACCGATGTCCTCATCACAGTACGACAATTAAAGAAGCACGCGACGTCAATAATGATGTAGTGGCGCGTAGTAGTCCAACAATGCAAGGTAAAAAAAAGTTTTCATTTGCGTGTAATGTTCTATTACGAATTTGGAATTGGTATTTGAGGATTTGTTTGATTTGTCCGTTGATGGAGATGTTTCGGAAGCGAGTACGGAATACAATGTTGGAGATGGTTGTGCTGAGAGGGCGCCTCACCATTGGGGCTATTAGGGCTGAATCCCCCCCCCTCCCCCCATCTCCTTTGCCCCTTTTTGCCATTTTTCTTCGCCTTCTTGCGTTTTGGT
>JAHWFP010105936.1:0-14690 GCA_023313725.1 Lithobius niger
GATCTAAGTTTCTTATATTTTCACCCTGGACGCCGTACATCGCGTCATACACCGACTCAGTTAAGTTGATAGTGTCTTATTGTTGGTAGTGCTGGAATATTAGTACTATTAATATTTAGCGGGAAGCATAATCAAGTACAGTTATTGTTAAGATTCGTATTTATTTAACGACAATTATTAAGGATTAATAATTGGGGTTTTAGCAAATATGGTTGAGTGTTGACTTCATCTCTCATAAATATCAGTGCATATGCAATCTTGTTAATACGGTCTATCTAAATTAAAGTAACCGACCAGTCCTGAATTAAGATTGCTGACTATGCCTAGCTTGAATAAAATGGTTAATTAATCAATTGGTGTCTTTGGTCTTTTGAATTGATAGAGTTTGTTCACACAGTGTTTATACATCCATCTTGACAATATATGTGGTTTTAACGCCAAATAAAACCATAACAGTGGTTTTCAGACGTAATTCACGCCTAGTAGAAACTATTGAAAGTGTATTTTTTTTGGGCTCGGATAAATTAGTAAAATATTTTTCGGAATTAAAATTATAGTATGGAATTTTGGTGGACTGTTCTTATAATCCTGATAATTTGTGATTTGGTAATGAAATTGGCTTTAGTAAGGTATCTGGATTTGCTCATTGATTGAAGTCAACACTGTGATAGAGGTTTGATTTTTTGTGTGTGCTATACATACAGGGAAGTAACGAAAGTGTTTTAGATTGAACAGATTGAGGTTTCAGGTTGATTATTGGATTGGGAGAATTTTTTAGCGGGTTAATAACCCGAATTATAATATCGCATTTACTCTTTTAAATTGATTATGGCTTCCGTGATATTGTGTATGATTTTGTGCTTTAATTAAGCGTTTTGGATATTGTTGATTTACTGCGCAGTGAAAGCGATTTTGTGATATTGTTGCAAGTGGTTATTTTAAAACCTGGTTAGTTGACGGTAGCTAACTGTTGGCATGAATTTTGTTTAGCTGGGTGATTTTCGCTCACACGGTTTTAAATTTAAGGTCACTGGTGCGGAGTAATCAGAGTTGGATTAATTCGGAATTGGATTGGATTGTGATTTTTTTTTATTAACTTGAAAGGGAGAAAGGTGACTGTTTTGATTAGTAAGGGTTAGATCACGGTGATTGGTACTAACGAATTTGGTATTACAGTAGCATATTAAGAGTGTAACTGGCGGAGTAGCTATGAAATTTTTTCCCTTTGGTAATATTATTGGACTTTATTTTTTTTTAACTGTTATCATGCCAAGAGGTAGAGGCCATGGGATCAAAGTTGCGGTTAAATGTTCTTCTAGGGAAGAGCGATTAAACATCCATTAAATAGGGATGATTTTGTGAATATAAGTCAGATCACTACCAGCACTCCAAAGCGCACTACGCGCGGGGCAATTATCGAGTCAGACTCAGACTATTCTGACGACGATCAAGGCAGAGACAATACTCCTCCACTTGTTTTGGATTGGGAACGTTCTCGTTCGCCGGTTCGTAGCGAAACAGGCAATAATGGAGAAAGGGGTCGACGTAAGTCACGTTCGTCTCGCTTGGGAAGGATTACCAGGGATTATATGAATGGTAGGCTGGGTTCGGAAACAACTTCCGCTCCTCATGGCCTAGCAGTTGATACAGATGAAATTAGGGGTTTTATTGCAGAAGTGGTAACTAGACGAACGAATGTCGGGGCTAATGGAGAGTTGATAAAGAGTATTTTGTCTCAAACAATTCCAGCTTGCTTAAGGGCCAGTAGTGAAAGTCAGATTGATGTAGTCAGAGAAATGGCCGAGTCGTTCAGGGAACATCGTTCTGGGGATAGGTCTGAGAAATCTAGATTGTGGGAGGAAGAAAGACAAGCTAAAAAGGCTATCTCAACTTTTTCGGGAAATGAAAATCTCGATGTTTTCGCTTTTTCCTTAATGTGTGAGAATTTAAGGGCTTTAGACCCAAGCATTAAAGATAGAGAATTAATTTCAGTCGCTTGTAGCAAGTGTACGGATCAGGTTGCAAAATTTTTGGCTATGAACCCTCAAATTTCAAGTCTCGATAATTGGGATAAATTTGAAGAAGTTTTGGATCTGCCGGGAAGAGTGTCACGATGAATAAATTCTACACTACGGCTATGGAGGAAGGTGAAACAATCGAGTTATTTTCGGCTAGGTTAGAATCTATGGCTTCGGCACTTTGTAGGGTAAAGCCTGGAGATAGCGAGGTGGAACGCAATAGGAAATTAGAGTGTAAAGATGAGGCATTGCGTAACGCTTTTCTCCATGCTATACCGCCTGAAATCGAAGGCTATGTTTTGTCAAAGGACCCAACAACGTTCAGGGAAATGTATAACGCTGCTATTCGCAAGCGCTCAGTAATGGAAGGGCGTGTAGGGAAATGGGCAGCGAAAACCTCAACATCACCAGCTGTAGCAAATAGTACCAATAAACCTACTGAAATTGACATTAACAATTTAGCTCTGGGCACTATGGAGGACAAAATTGAAAAATTAGAAAGGTCCATAAATAAAATGAGTTCGTTAAAAGGGGAAGTAAAGGTTAGCGCAGTTCAGGCTAGTGGTCCGGAAAACATGCACTGTTACCGGTCTGGGCGTCGGACATTTGAAAAAAGAATGTAGAACAAAAGGGCAAAATATTAAAATGGTACGGCAAAGAAATGAACGAAAAATAAGTTCGGGGAATACTGGAAGGGGTAGTTTTTCAAATAACAGAGGCGGACGAGGAAGTTTTTGTGGCCGAGGTAGTTTTCGGGGTGGCCGGGGCAACTCGTATTCGGGAGGAGAATATCGGGACCCCCAGCATTTTAATGCAGGTAATCACAGAAATGGTCAAAATAATGGAAATGGTGGAAATTATAACAATGGTGGTGGACAGAATCGTAATAATTACGATAACCACCAGCAGAATTATAATAACCAGCAAGACCGTAACCAGGGTAGACAGCAGGGTGGCTAAAATAATGCTGCGCAGTGTGCGGCTGTAACAAACCAGGGTGGTGAAAACAACCAAAATAATGAGCCTACAAAAAACGAGCTCATAGCCTAGACGCAAACGGGTGTCTAGGGCTGCAGGGTGTGGTGCAAGAAAAGGTCGAGGTGAAAAATACTGTACTGATTAGTGCAGTACACACCCAAAATCCCGTTGGTCCCTCAGTTGAAGACATTAAATGTAAATCCATCAATTTTAACAAAGTTCAGTTGTTTGAGCCTAATCAAGCTAACGATTTGTTTAATAATCTTTATTCAAATGTCGATTGGCAACAACAACGTTTATCACTACCATATAGAACTTTGGCATTACCTCGTTTAGCTTCATATTTTGGCAAAGTTCCTACAAAATATGTCTCTTGTTCCGTGGAAAATAACATTGAGATGACAGATGACTTTAACGAAATGTTGAAAACAGTAAATGAAAAGTATAAATTAAAATGCGATTCAGTCATAGTGACGTTGTTCGAAGATGGGATTGATTCTTCGACATTTCATTCAAAACTACATACTAAATAGTGTTGATACCAGTAAACCAGTTATTTTATCAGTTCTTGGCCAAAAGCGTAACGTTCAGTTTCGGCACATCGATAATCCATTTTTTTTTAATAATGTTGAAATGTCATCTGGCTCCTCAATCGGGATCTCCGATAAAACCCAAAAAGAATGGAAATTCAGGATCCCGTTATTGGAAGGGAACAACGATCCAACGATTTGCATTACGTTTTGGGATAGTACATGTGATACTACGCCAAAGAGTATTCCAAGTGTAAACAAATCCATTTCAAGAAACGGAAGGCTACGCATTAGCGTCTCGGCTGAAATGGGTGAGCGCTGGTACACTCAGCGGCATCTAGCGGCGGAAATCCAAACTAGAACGAAAGTGACGGCCCACTAGATTCAGGTCAGGACGCAGGGCCATTGTCAACGGATAAAAACGATGTTTCAGTTCACAGTGTTCAAAATGCGGTTTTCTCTCGCCCACATTTTGTGTTTGATGTTGGGGATAAGCCGCGTATAGCTTTACTGGACACTGGGTCATCAGTTTCTTTAATCTGTGGGTCAGTAGCGCAAGAATTACTGTGCAATACCAAAATCGTTTGTGAACTGCACACTATGGAAACGCCATTAAGTTTGGTTGGGGTAGGACAAAAAGAAATAAAATCAGGACAAAAGATCGTTGTCAAATTATCTAAATGTGAATTTTCGAGACAACAAGACTTTATTCTAGTACCGGATGGTTCTTTTGGGGAAATTCCAGTGTTGCTTGGATTCGATTTCATGTCTAATAAACTTGATTCAGTAGATTAGATTAGATTAGATAAAGACGGTGCAAAGCCAAGGCTTATGAAGCACCCAACCCCCCCCCCCAAAAAAAAAATCCAAAGCAGATCACTGCTTCCAAAAGTCAAGTCGAGCCTTGAAGCTGTTAAGGCTGTCAGTATCATTAGACTGTTCAAACAACGTTTTTAAGATCGAGATTTTAGAATTTCAATTATCAGCAACACCAGAACTAGCATGGGCAAATTACATTCAAAACAGGGAAATAGTAAATCGAGAAATGTATAAACCTACTGGCGTCTACGTAGCTACACTTAACGTGGCTTCAGATGCAGATTCTGATGATAATCCAAAATCGACGTGAATTGCACACCTAAGCAAGAGGTAGAGGTGACACTTTTACGGGACGAAATCATTCCGACGAATGCAGAGACCCGTGTAACAACCTTATTAAAAACTCCATTTCCGGAGATACAGAGCGGCATTTTTGTGCCAAACACTACAGAATCTTTAGTAGTCATGGCTCATGGCTTAGTAAATACGTCACCTACCGTTTTTTTCCGGTGATGTGCATTAATATGAGTGGTGCCGATGTCAAGTTGAAAAAGGGCACTGTTCTGGGGCATTACACGACAGCAATCGTGAAGTACGAGGACGAAGATACGGAAACGAACACGCACGAGGCAGCGCCAGTTGAGACGAGGCCGACTCAGGAGTTGGGTGATCAGGACAAACAGGGAGAAGGCTCAGTGGAGGGTCCTGCTAGGGTACTAGCAGAGCCCCCCGTGACCAAAACAAAGAAAGAATTGGAAGAAGAGTGGAATATGATAAAAAATAAATTTACTTTTCCAGATTTAGACGAAAACCAAAGGATGGAAGTCTTAGAGATGCTAAAAGCGCATCAAAACTCGTTTTCTAAAAACGATTTCGATCTGGGAATTTATGATCAGTATGAGGCGCCTATTCGGATTGGTAATGCGGAACCAGTTCGTTCCAGGTTGAACAGGGTGCCATTCCATCAAAGGGAGTTGTTAGATAGCTATGTGGAAGAGATGGAAAAGGCCTGGATTGTAAAAGAGGGAAAAAGTAGCTGGATGTCGCCATGTCTCTTGGTGAGGAGGAAGCCTAGCGGATATCGTGTGGTGGTGGACTTACGCGGCTTGAACTCGGTGATTCAAAGCATCAGTGTGCCGATACCTACCGTAACAGAGACCATGGCGCATCTCAGTGGGTCTAAATACTTCAGCAAACTGGATTTTTTAAGTTTGGATTTTACCAGCTCAAGCTTGCTGAAGCTGATAAGCACAAAGTAAGCTTAAATTCTTCCAGGAAAAGCTGGATTTTTCAGCGTTTGCCGATGGGATTAAAAACGGCTCCAGCGCACTTCCAGGTTTGTGCTCAGCAGATTTTCGCTGAGATTTTAGGTGCCTATTGTGCCTGCTATTTAGACGATTGTCTCCTCAATTCCCCAGATTTTAGGACTCAAATTAGACACGTAGACTGGGCATATCTGGGGTCTTGTTGCTAAAAGTGGCATGAAGCTAAGTCCGGAAAAATGTCTATTTGGCTGAAAGTCAGTAAAATTTTTGGGATTTGTACTGGACGAACATGGAATACATCCAGAAAAGGACAAACTTAGCGCTATGGAGTTATACCCTGCACCTAAAAATCCTAAGCAAGTACGCCAATGGGTCGGACTATGCAATGATTACAGGCGTCATGTGGTGGGTTTCACCTCCCATGCCTCTGTATTAACAAGGCTGACGAGAAAAAATTGCAAGTTTGTTTGGGGCGAGACAGAGGAAAATGGTTTTAGGGAATTAAAGAAAGGGATGGTCAATGCCGCTATGTTAAAGCATCCAGATTTTACGCAGCCATTTTATCTAGAAAATGACGCATCGGATTTTGCGGTAGGTGGCTGCCTCTCGCAAATGCACAGAGGCATAGAATATCCCTTAGCCTACACTTCCCGAACACTCACACCTAGTGAGCGAAACGCAGACGACGACTACCAGGGAGATTTTAGCCATCGTGAATGGAATCGAATCTTTTAGAATATATTTATTAGGTAAAACGTTTTTTTAAACCACGGACCATAAGGCTATAATTTTTTTATACAACTCGTCCTCTTTGTCTCCTAAACTAGAGAGAATTTTGCTGCAAATAAGGGAGTATGACTTCTGCTTACGTCATAGACCTGGTAGATTACTGGCAGTTGCAGATGCACTATCTCGCGTCGAGATTCCAGTGGCTGTTCTTGGCAGCCAGAACCCAGACTGGACTTGCGCACATCTAGCAGCCGAACAGCGCAAGGATCCCTATTTTAGCGAAATAATTAAACGTCTTAAAGATCAGTCGTCAGAAGAACTCTTGGATGCCTCAAACAAACGCAACATCTTTTTCAAGGATTACGACGAGATCCTGTATAGGATCCGGCTCGCTGACCCGGAACAGGGCAGAATCAAAAATCTAGCACAGATGTGCATTCCTAAATCTCTAGTAAATTTCTGTATTAGGGATTATCATTCATCAACAGCGGCTGGACATCGGGGCCGAAAGAAAACTTTGGATTTAATACAGTTACACTGTTTCTGGCCTAAAATGGCTGAGAACATTGCCGACTACGTAAAGTCGTGTCAGGTCTGCCAAGCATATGCTAGACCAAACAGACCCCATAAGGCTGAACTCAGAGCCTATACCCCCTTGCAAAGGCCAGGTTTGTCTTGGTCCTTGGATCTCATTGGGCCTTTGCACACCAGTAGCCACGGGGCTAACTATATTCTCAGTATGGTGGATGATTTCTCTCGCTACACTATCGCAGTGGGCATTCCCGATAAAAAGGCGGAAACGGTTGCTAAGAAAGTGTTTTCGAGGCTAATTGCTAAATTTGGCAGTCCCGTCCAAATCCGATCGGACAATGGAAGCGAGCTAAACAATACAATTATGGCTAAGCTGACTAATTTGTTGCAAATTAAGCACTTCACACCTAACGTTTCATGGGTAGGTGGGCTTGTGAAAAATTGCAACAAACAAATCGAAACCATTTTGCGTAAGATCACTGCTCATTGTCCCAACGATTGGTGGCGTTATTTAGAAATGGTAACTATTGCTATAAATTGCATGTCTTCAGCGGCTATATTGGTTAGTCCGCATTTTTTTCATTTTGGCTGTGAATATCGCTTACCAGCATCATTGGCTTTTGAGCCACCTAAAATCTGTTACGACAGTGAAGATTACGTGGTACGTCTAGAGAGTAGATTTCAGGCTGCGTTCGAGGTAGCACAAATGCACAATTGGAAATCTATTATCAAGTCTCAAAATTTTTATAATAAATCGGCAAGGCCCTATAATATATTGTGGATGATTACATATTATTAAAAATATGGGTTCCTATAAAGCAGATCTCCGTTAAGCTTCAGAAATGTTGGGCTGGGCCGTTCTGAATAACGGTGTTCGTTAATCATGTCATCGTAAGAGTAGTTCATTTCTTGGATCCGTTGAAAATTTATCGTGCTCACGTTAACCAGTTGAGACTATATTTCATAAAGGATAAAAACCAACCTATACCTTTTAACGGAGTTTCTGATCTTGATTTATCGTTACAAGTTAACGGAGAATTAACGGATGCTGAAACAAAATTACAGGAATACATTTCTGAACTTCTTTTGTATCTGAATGACCGAGCGGCAGAAATGGAGGTGCCGGATCCCGAGTCGTCAGTTGCCAACGACGCGTTAAATAAAGTAGGCGATGGTAATTCTAGAAAACGTAAATATGTCGAACCACGATCGGCTCGAGCTTTGAAAATTAAACAAACTAAATTGGAACAAGAATTAGACTTACAACGTTTTAGAGGTGCAGCGCACTCTTATCAAACTAGAAGCAGTAAATGTACGCCAGAAATAAGGCTTCGTAGGCAACTGGACGACGCGAGAGTCGAAGAAGAGATGGCGTAGCGTAGTTTTCTGTCGGAGAACAAAGGAAAAACATGGCAGCCAGCCGTGCGGTTCGACGCAAGAACCCTGTAGCGGGTTATGGGAAAACGTGGCGTTGCATACAAGCATTGCCGAAAATGAAATTTAAGTTCAAACGGACTTTCTGAAATAAAAAACAAGATCGCATGCA
The DNA here is from genome assembly GCA_023313725.1 of Lithobius niger. NCBI lineage: Eukaryota > Metazoa > Arthropoda > Chilopoda > Lithobiomorpha > Lithobiidae > Lithobius > Lithobius niger. The sequence goes on from JAHWFP010105936.1 coordinate 8,417, forward strand.
CACTAAATTCTTGAAACAATTAATGGACATGTGTCAGAATAACGATTAAATAAATTCAAAGACGTGCTTTTTAGTGTTCAAAATTAAAATTACATTTTTTTTAAGTTTATTTAAAAATCGTTAGACAGAAAAGTTTTTAACACAATCTATGTTCACTCAAGGACGGAATTATACAGTAACAGGATATGACAGAAATAATAAACATTTTCGCAATGAAGTAGGGTGTCGGAAATCCAGGAAATAACAAATCAATGATTGAATTAGGGTTGGGTAAAAAGTTAAAGGGTAATAATAATTTGGATAAAATCGGGGAACAGATTTTAAAACAATTAATTGGGGAAGTTAAATTGTTGGCTCAAACGGAAAAATACAAGGAGTAATGGAGTTGGAAAATTTTAAATTTTGAAAAATCGGGATGCAGGTGGCGGCTAGTTGATAACTTGTAGGGGAAGGACTATGAGGATAGGGTCGCCCGTCACCGCTAGATGGTGCTCGTTGTCGGGTTGCCAACAGTCGCCGACGCTGTTAAATAAACGCGTCGGACGAATGGTGGCGACTCACGGCAACGGCAACGGCCTAGGAGCGGCTGGGTCCGTTGTCGTTTTCTGTAATAAATGGAAACAAAAAGTGTAAATGCCTAGAAATCAAAAATCTTAAAAGCTGAAAACATTGCATGTGATACGGACATTTTGGAAATAAACTTCAAAATTCACGAAGTTTCAATTTTTTGGAAGGGAATTATTGAAATGAGATTTGAAAATTGACTAGAAACTTGAAATTTTTTTAAACAAAAGATGGTATAAGGGAAATGGAAATCATGGTTGAGTTAAAAATAAAAATATGCATTTTTATTTTTTCAAAAGTAAACAGAGGTTGATTTAAGGCAACATTATTTTTGATTATTTGTTTTCCAAACTATCAATTAAAAATGGTCAAAAGTGCAGGTGGGCATTAATTGAAACTTAAAAACAGATGGATATAGAGGGAAATAATGGTTGATAAGGCGTATTAATCAAAACTAAAGTTACGTTTTTCTTTTTTTTATTTATTTAGACAATGCATTTCGGAATCTGTACAGTGAAAATTTATTAAGAAATAAGCACGGTTACATCCGTGACATAATTACCGTCAGGGTGGGGTGGGAAATAAGCAAAATATTGTGATCCCCCCTAGCCACTTTTCCCCATCTTTTTCCCAGATAAATGAGAAAAAGATGGCGATTATGTTAGAACGGTTCCTAAAGCATTAAAGTAATTGGAGGTGACAGCTAACTGAAAATGCGGGTGATTTGATTTAATAACAAGCATGGTACTAGACCTGTACGGTCGTGGAGAAGGCTAAAAATTTTATCACGAATTTTTTTTAGGGGGGCCAGTAGAAATGGCTGTTAAAAATGGGTGTTGATACCATTTTAATTGTCGCAACTTGTCGGGAAATTGTAAAGTAACCCCCCCCCCCTCTGAAAATCAAGAGGTATAGGGTTGATGGGTGTTACTGGATAAACATGCCTGAAATTAAAAAAATTAAATTCCGTTATGGATATACAGGAAACAAAAATCAGGGAAGAGAGCAGGTTTTGAAATTTATATAGAAATTTTCTTTTAAGGAAGGGAAATTTTTTTCTCTCCTCTCTTCCCCTCAATAAATAACACATTCAGGACCCACGGTCAGAATAGGTTATTCGGACCATGGATCGTGAATGGCGTGGTACCTTAATGAAAATTACGGGGCTAGAGGTATTTTCGTCATTTTTTTTTCCTCTAATTTATTTTAGGGAAACCTTTCAAAAATAAGGCAAAAGTGCAGTCCAAGGGAACGGACATGCAATTCGGACAATCATTTTATTGTGAGCGTAAGGTTCGGACAATTGATAAGTAAATAAATAGGAAACTCCAATTTTCTGGGAAAAGTTGAAAACATACCAGTAATAAACCAAAGAAAATTGAACTTTCCTATATGAATGAAGAGTAAATGGCTCTACTTCATTCTTGAGTAAACCAAGATTGGACGTAACAAACCAGGATTCTAATACGGGGTGGATAATTTATTATTTTAATAGTGGCATTCAAATTGGCGATTAACATTGCTGGGAAATTAAGTAGTAAACTTTAGGCCTATACTGGCCGGCGAATAAGCAAAATATTCAACCAAGTTGGAAATAACGTAGATTTTTTTTCCTCTCATAATTGAATTTTTTTGTGTTAAGTTACACAACCTGTGCCAGTTGCAAAATTCAAAATGGACATGGGTTATACAATTATGAATTCTGATTGTCTGAGTTTTAACTCCTAACGGAGTAGTGCGGTTCAATAGAAATTGTCTTCAAATTTTAATTACAAAGAATTAACTTTCCACATTGTAGGGCCAGGCAGATGAAACAGCCTGTGAAGAAGGGCAGGTGACTATAGTGCCGGTAGGCCACTATTATGTCGGGCATAGCTAGGTCCGGGGGAGATGGTGTTGAGCTGCTGGTGGAAGCCCCATCATTAATTTGGAGCAAACCACCAGAAGATGCGGGGGCGGTGGGCACCATGCAGTGGCGTAGCTAAGGGTGTGCAAACGTGTGCAATGCACACGTTGCCCTCAATGTTCGCACATGTTGCCCTTTTCTCCAGTAACTAGCCTACCTATGATCGATCATCAATCCAACGGTGTCACTAAACTTTGACTCCTCCTTCGTCACATCATCGTTGCATATAGCTTCTTTTCTCCTTTTTTTAACTCTTAAAACTCTTAACAAGGCACAAAAAACTGAACGAAGAATTGCCCTGTAAGTGAAGCTCAGCTTGTAGCTTCAGGCTTAGGTATATAAACAACTGTTTGGTATGCTAGATTATTTTTATAATCTTTTTTTTTATTGTAGGCCTAGTACAGTAATGTAGGCATGTAATTGATATTTGACTATTTGTTCACTGAAAGTTGTAATGTAAAGAATTTGATGCACAACCTCCCCCTCGGTTGGTAAGAAAAAAATGTTAACATCCATTGGCCAAAAATTATTCTCCCACCACCAGGCACCATAACATAACATAAAACCACTACTCGGCCAGGGCAATCCCCATGAGGCTGGAAACGACGTCAGGCACTACAGTTTATCATATTTAGACTTCCACCCATTCACAGAAGTGCAGGCCATGATGGTATCAGGGAGCACGTTCCACTCGCCAACAATACGGTTCGTCAGGTAGTTCTTCCTCACCAGCAACCTGGCGTGATCAATTTGTAACTTAAAACGATGGCCTCTTGTGCCCGTAACACGCTGCTTGTCATAGAAGGTGTGGGAGATGTGAAGCACCACCGATTTGAAGGTCTCGAGATGGTCACCTCTGACTCTACGGCGGGACAAGGCAGAAAGACCAAGATTAAGGAGCCGTTCCTCGTAAGGGAGATCTTTTAAGGAAGGTAACAGACGTGTAGCACGGCGTTGGACTGCCTTGAGAGTATGAATGTCTTTCACAAAGTAGGGAGACCAGGCTTGGATGCAGTACACCAAGTGGGGGCGAATGTGGGCGGTAATGAGGGTCTTCAAGGAGTACTTTGTAAGGTACCTGAATCCTCGCTTGATTCTGCCCAGCATGCAATTTGCGCGCTTGGCCGCGGCAGCACACTGGTCACCAACGTTGAGTTCGTCCTTATGCACATGTTGCCCTCTGCCTGGGCACATGTTGCTCGAATTCCTGGCTACGCTACTGGCACCATGACGACAGTGTCCAGGTTGTTGACGATCCCAGGGATGGGCCGGCAAGGAAGAGGCAGCTGCAGCGCAGGCAACGGTGGCATGGATGCAGAGGCGGTAACAATTTGAGCAGCTGAGGCGGCGATAATACGAGCTCGCACATCAAACTCCTCCATCCTTGCGGCTCGTATTTGATACTCCTAGAATTATTCTTGGGCACGACGAAACGGAAGAAAAAAGGCATACCGCAGATGGTGACAACCAATCCCGTTGCGCAGATTGCAACTATAAAAGTGATCCGAATATTGAAGGAGTAAGGCAACGGTCCCTTCAGAGGGATGTGAACCGTTCACTGGAATACCGATATGAGGTAATGACAGAATTAAGAGTTGGTAGAAGGCCCGATAATAGTGCTAACTACGAGTCTCGCCGGGGAACAGATGCGCAGTGAGGACAGATGGGCAGGCCGGGTGGGGTCTCTAGGCAACCTCGAACCATGGCGAACAGAACAGCATTTCGATCTAAAATCCCTCGAAAACGGTGAAGTTCTTGGGCAGCTCTGTCGTGGGAATTCCTGGGGTCACGGGGCTGACAATTGTACGATTTGGGGAGTATTTTCCGGGGAGGTCGCTTTTCTCCAGGCATATTGAAAACATGTAGATGGCTAGGGAAATATTTGGCGGCCGAAAGATTGGGGATCTCGAACGAGAGTGATTTTTCTGGCAAACGAAAAACTCAAAGTTCAAAGGTTGACCTACCAGGCTAACCAATCAAACTCCAGAGTGACAGTGACGTCAATTTTATTAGGTGCCATACTGTCTAGTTCCGTTTTCCTATCCCTCACCTACTAGTGACTATTTGGGGCCTATTATCCAGTTGACCTAAAAATTTGAGGTCAACATGGACGATGCCGACTTTGAAAACAGCTGTAACATTAGCGGCAACCCTTTTACTTCAGTGATGCGCTAGGGTTGAGCTGCTCCCGTTTTCCGAGAGAATAGGGGAGGGAGGTTGCTCAAGGAGGGTGCATCAGGTCAAAAGTGGGTCAGTAAGACATGGTTGACCAGTGTAAAGGATTCAAAAGTGGGAGAAAGTGGTGTTTCACCAAAATTAAAGCAAAATCAAACAAAAACATGTGGAATTGAGAGAAACATATTTGTAGTTTTATTACAGTAAAGGTTATACAATCAATACAATGCTGCAATAAAAATACAATTTTATTTCCACAGAAAAAGAGATGCTGTTTATAATGTAGAAAGTATTAATGGTTCTTTCCCTTCTTTTTGCTTGAACATGTTGCAGAAAATGTGTAATAAGAATGACAATCAGTCTGAGAGGGCAATTGATGAAAGAGATGGTTGGCACAGAAACAACCTGAGGTGAAGGTCCAAGAGAAAGATGAGACACGTACACAAGGTGGAAATGGAGAAAAAGACAGAAAGAGGGTGATACCCAAACTAAAAGATGAGTATTATTGTCAAAATCGAAGGCATGAAGGATGAAACTTTCTGGGAACACAAAACAACATGAACCCCAACACACCCCCCTCCTCGGAGGATTACATGCTGACTGGCACATACATCAAGAAGGAGCTTGATGGTAGATTTGTTGTTTTAAATATAATGTTCCCTTACACATTCAGCTGTCGGAAAAATTGATGGTTGTGACAAGCACAGACAAGAATACTTCAGTTACTTGGGGGGCTGGAAGTTGAGCCGATTCTGCGTTAAGGTAAAAAGTTGCCATTAAAGGTCGAAGTAACTGAATATTCTTTCCTGGGAGGATAGTCACTTTAAAATTACGCCATTGACACAAGTTCTTTTCACACGAAGAAAATCACATAAAATTTCTTTTAAAAAGTTGCATGTGAAATACACAATCTTTTTCTCTTCTCTCTTACTCTGAATTAATATAAAAACAAATTGTCCTACAGTAGGAGGGTTTGGGAGATTGATAGGCTAGACTTGTTGTTTAATTTCTGAGACTGATCAGAGATTAAACGATCATGTAGTGATCACGCAAGAAATAGGAACCGCCTTTTTAATACCATACAATATTGGTTATTAGGAAGGTTCGCATGAGAATTGCGGTTGTCTACGTAGGTTGTCGTTCCGGGTCCATATATGGGTGCACATGGAACTAATCGTTGACGATTGAGGCACCGATAGGGTCCTGGGGTTGGAATACTGTATTTTCTTTTAAGTATAGTAACTAACGCATGGAGAAAATGTTATTTATGAAATGTTTCATTCTGATTTTTTCGTTATGTGCCCAAAAACAACAGATGCTATGTGAAAAATGGAAAAACTGTAGCGAATTCAAAAAACTACAAAAACAGGCTAGTAATTCGAAAAAATTAAAATCGGCTGGTTCAAAGAGATCTGACTAAGAAGAAAGAGGAGAGGTTGCTATTGTTTTCGGAAAAATTGAAAACGGTAAGAGCAAGAAGTTGGTTAATTGTTTTCAGAAAAATTGAAAACGGGAAAATGAGAAAGAAGTTGCTTAAAAGGTTTCAGAAAAAGTGAAAGCGGAAAAAGTGAGAACTTAGTTAAAATGTTTGGAAAAATTAAACATGGAAAGGAGTGGAATTTTGGTCAA
>JAHWFP010105943.1:0-26510 GCA_023313725.1 Lithobius niger
GGATTTGGACCAGTCCAGCAGATTTTAAAGGCTTCAGGGCCAAGATTTTCCCCCGACACATCACTTGTGGAGAGGTTCAGCTTCTTGGACTCAACTGTAATTCGTTCAAAGGTATGTGAACCGAATGCTCTGCTGACCTCTCCATAACGAATAGAAAGTAAATAATTTTGCAAAATTATTATAATTGTATGAACATTCTGAGCTATAGCTTAGCAGGATAACTAACACAAACATAGAAAATTAGAATTTCGGCAAAACGCTGTTAGGCAAACACCAAAGAAAAAATCATTTTATTAACAAATTTAACGGGAAAATATGTAGACAACGCGTTTTTCATATTTTTCAGTTTCCTGCCAATAGATGAGCTGTATGTGTTCCACTCTACTTCTTTTCATGACTATTTCACCTCTCGAGACTATTATTTTTTCCTTATAATATCAAAGGTTTATAAGTTATTCTTTTGTGAAGCTGCTTATTTAGAAATCAGCACTTATGAGTGCATTGGGCAGTTAGAAGGAAAGAATTAGAACTCCAGATTACTCTGCCATTTATTGACAGGAAATTCGAAAAAATGTTAAATTGTAAAAAAAATGTATTAAAATTGGGTGAAATCGTCTGCACAATGGATCTCAATCATTATTTTTGCGTGCATAGTGTAAAATTGAGACCACAATTGAGTTACACGAAGTAAAATTGGGAAAAAATGCAAGAAATTGCCTTATAATAAAACTTAAAAGAAAAGTACTAATGGTTGGTGATGGTTGAAAAGATAACTTTGGTGATCCACAGCCTAATCATGAGCCACTGATCCATTTCTTAGTTGTTCGCTTTTAAGGTTTATTTCTTGTTTGTTACCAACTAGCCAGTTTTACCTAGATATCTCCCACCTAGATACCGAATCAATAAACCGAATTTTACTTTTTATTTGTAGCTCAAAATGTAGGTATTAACAAGGACAGGATGTTTCAAACGCTATTTTAATGTGACTACAATGTTCTTCTTGTTGTTGTTTTCTTTGGAACTTTTTTCTCACTAGAGGTTAAACCAGTGATCCGACGTTTCAATTTTTATAGCTTAAACCGTCATTTTAAGGTGATTACAATGTTAGTGTTGGTGTTCTTCTTGTTGGGACAAGAAAAAAAATAACAGATGTTAGTAATAAAAACACTCTAAAATGCGGATGTAAGCCTTAAAAAACTTTGTGCTCTAAGGGAATAGATACAAGAAAAAGACATGTAAGCCATCACCGTCGCACTAATAAGTGTAAAAGAAGCTCCAGCTTGCTTTTTGAGAAGCTGGCTTGAGAAGCTGGAGCTCCTTTTATACGTGTTAGTGCGATGCTGATAGCTTACATGTCTTTTTCTTGTATCAGTTCGTTTAGTGCTTTAAGTTTTGTTAAGGCTTACATTGGTATTTTATACGCTTAAGCGTTTTTTACTACTAATAGTGTGTATAATTGCTCCCACAGTTCGGTGTAGATGCTAATCTTACAATTTCTTCCTGAATGTACTGTGCTTCTGTCCGTTTCAAAATGTTCGATTTCTTTCAAATTTTGCACATAGACTAAATAGTTGATACCAACTGAAACAATGATTATGCCATCCTCGCTATTAATCTGTAACGGGTGCCATCTTGAAATGAGGTGGCCATTTTGAAATTATGCTCTTCATTTCCGATTTCTTTCAAATTTATAACCTAAACGAAGTAGTTAAAACCAATTGAAACAATGAATGTGCCATTGTCACCGTTAATCTGTAATCGCTATACCATCTTGAAATCATGCTTATTATTGTAGATTTTCTTCAAATTTAAAACATAGACGAAATAATAGGTGCCAACTGAGAGAACGAATGGGCCATCGTTGCTATTAATATGCAATGGTTGCCATCTTGAAATCAGGCGGCCATTTTGAAATTAGGTTTCTTACGTCCCATTTACTTCTTACATTATTTTTCCTTCAGTCGGCTATTTTGAAATTATGCTCATTATTGTCAGATTTATTCCAAATTTAGAACCTATAAGAGGGGGGGGATTGAGGCTTAATGGCGCGTCGACAACTTGGTCATTAACGCCAACCTCAGTCACAGTGCAGTGGTCCGGGTTGCCACTGCACCACACATTACAGAGATGTTATTCAAACCCCTAATCTAAATCTTGTCATACATCTGTACCTCCTGCAAAAATTGAAAAACACCGGACAGGAGGACAGACTTATCGCCCAACTGACGCGCAATGACCTATAAGAAATTGTTGATACCAGTTAACAATGAATAGAATGCCACACTAAAAAATAAAATGTTTAAAAATCGGAAACAAAAAAATAAAAAAGGTGAAATCATTTAAAAGTAAAAAATAAAAAAAAAAGGAAGTTAAACGTCCTTCTGTAGATTTGGTGAATTCATCGTTCCTCTCGTTACAGGGTGTATCGTCCATTGCATGTTTTATAGTTTAGCTATAATTCTTAAAGTAACACGGATTAAGAAATAAAAACGGATCGTTATGTGTTAAAAACAGTAAGGGTCTATAAGGAACACGGACAAGCATTTACAGCAAGGGTGTGGACCTAAAATTTCGGCAATTAGTATAGCGGCTGGTAAGCATCAGTCCTTTACTACCCGGTGGGGCTTAATGACTTAGTAAGCCAATTTTATTACCTAACTTTGTAAATATAATTCTAGCCTGTTGGGAGGAAAGTGTGTGTGTACGGTTGTATCAGGTTTTACGTTCTTGGAATATCTTCAAAGAATTTCAAGAAAATAATATTCTTTTGAATTTTGACATCTGACTTTTGATGTTTAAAATTTTTGAATATCTTTACACGAAATGTCGTAGATTTAATGTTAAGTGACCACAACCAATAATGCTCTCTGCTGCGAATATGCTGTCATGTTACCAAACTAAAGAAAAAACACTTTTCAACCTAAAACAAAGCAGAAAACGCACACCTCACTATTATTCGAATTCAGATGGGTCCATCATGTACCACCTCTTACAGATTTCGGCAAAATGTTTAGGTCGGAAGCTGGCCACTCGGTAGTAAGGGTTTAATGCTTACTGGCCTTTTACTGACGGAATTTTATGTCTAGACCCTTACTACCAATGCTCGTCCGTGTTCCTTCTAAGATTTTACCTTTAAACTCTTACTCTTAACATTTAACTGGATTTTCTTGTGCCGCCTTACTGCATTCCAGGTTCGGCACACACTACATTTAGCTCCGGACTCTCTTGATCGTTCTACTTCCTCCTTCTCTCATTCCTCCCCTGCCTTCCAGGCTTATTATCATTATTTTCCTTTGGTAGTACGGCTTGGCACCTGTTGGATTTCACATGTAATAAATAAATCGTGTCGTTCCCGTAGTGAAGTGCGCCTGCCACGTTTTGACATGTGGCCAAGCTGGCGCGGAAAATTGCACCCCATTCAGTAAAATCACGTTGCACGGTTAGGTGCGACACGGCATGCTTTATTTATTAAGTGTGAAAATTACATTGGACGGTTCGGTACGGAACGCTTTGTTTATTAAGTGAAAATCACGTTGCGTGGTTCGGTATGGAACGGTACGGCACGCTTTATTTATTAAGTGTGAGCTCATTATAATAAAAAAAAAATTAAGATATATGTAATTGTATACTTTTATTGGAGCAATACAACACACGAGGTTCTCTACATTACAGAATAATAATCTACATAGCTACTTCAGTTTGGTGAATTTTTTTTATTCACTCTTGGTCTTATTTTTTTCTATCGAAATTGTAATAAGAATCTAGGTTGTCAAAGACTGATGGTTTCTCGGGAGCTGTGATTTTGGGAACGTCTGGTGGAAGTTCAGTCGTAGTGGGTTCGGAACAGCCAAAAATGCATCCAAATCCGTGAACTATTTCTGCCCCAACGTTTCCAAGCCCAGTCACCAGCCCTCGCAAATTAAGAATGTCCAACTTGTCGACCCAGCTCAAATCTGGTAGCGGATGTCTTGGATCTTTCAACGGAATCGTGATGCGATTAATGTGTAAAATATCGAACAACTTATTGTTGAGAACTGCTGCCACTAAGTTGACCACCTTGCAGAGATATTCGGCCATGTCTAATATGTCTCCAACGGTCAGCAAAAAGCCCTTCTTAGCTTCTTCGGTTGTCACGGCAGTGTCGTCGGAAGCCTCAGTCGTATGTTCTGGGTTAGCGCCAATGCCCTTGGTAGCAATTTCCAAAGCCATGCCTAAACCCTGGGTGACAATTTTGATAATACCCAGGAAATCTAATGCTGCTAGATTGGGCAGAGGTAGAGGTGTTTTGAGAATATCGGTTCCGATTCCCGCCGTGAGAGTACCCGCCAATGTTTCCTTGAACACATTGAGTTGTCCGCACATGCCGCTCAGTAGTTCTCCTAGGTCTCTTATGGAAATGTAGCCATTTTCATCTCGGAATTCGAATTCATCTAAAGCTATGTTAGGATCAGGAAAGGACATCGTTGAACCAATAAACATGGCTGCCAGGAGGACTCGTGCTGTGGACCTCATGGCTGTCGTCTTGGGCTTTGTTTCACGTAGATCTGCAAAATTAAAATAACATTAAAACAAACTGGCCAACAGGCAGAGGCTATAGCCAAAATATTTGTTGTTTATCTGATCCAGGAAACCCCCAGTTAATAACTGACAGTGTTTGTAACTGAATAAACAGACAGCCCATTTGGCTTTCTGTACTGTTATAACTGAATAAACATACAGCATTGGTTTATTGTAGGCTGCTACGTTATTTGTTTTGGTTATTTCTTTTGGTTTTCATTGTGTCAGCGGATCCCATGATTATCCGAATGACACCGCATGAAGACTGAAGTTTGGAAAAAAGGAATAACTCGGTTTAACTCGTGCTATTAGGTTCAGATTTTATTGGTACCTAGAAATCGTTTAGTGCTTGCCTGACAATTGGTAACGGCAGCAAGAGATGGTATTAAACCGTCATGATAAATAATTAGCTAACAAACATTTGGTAAGGAAAAGAATAATTAAGAATTTAATCCAAATTTTAATAATGGGGCCAAAAGTAGCCGGCTGCAGCAGCTGGAATAAAGTCAATGCATGGAATCAAATAACAAAGGATACTTGGTAGGAAAAGAAGCACCAATAAGCTTCTTTCTGGGTTACAATATTACGTCCTGTTCAGGCTGCAGGCAAACACAGGAAGCGGCCATGATGGAGGAAATGACGTCACAAACCCGAATCGTACGAAGAGGAATCGTAGCGGGTGTTATAAACAAAACGCCAAACGCATACGAGACATTTCGTAAAGAACGCCAGCCAGAAATTTAAAGGTCTTTATGACCAGATCGATAGAAAAACCATGACCAGGTGAATCCAACAAACCAACCGTTATCTACATATATAATACGGAGCACGCGGCCAAATCACCGGCCGCGCCATTCCGTCGTATAATCAAGTACCCCACCCTGTAGTGCCATCTGTTGACGGGATTCACCTCAAATTCGGGTTTGGACATTTTTCCAACTTCTTGGAACAGATGGCGCCACTTACCAAACCTGCCATGTCGCCGTCTATTGACGGCCTTGGACTACAAGTTTTAGTTATAACACTTTTTCCATAACCTTCGAAGCGATGGCGCCTCTTACCAGACCTGCCGCACCGTTTTGGGGTTCGTTTTTTGGTATTGTTGTGGTAGTACCAAAGCGGCCAACAAAGTTTTAGTCGCGTGGACTGTGCCATTGTCGGCGTTTAACCCGCGTCTACTAAACCAGACAATTTTAAACCAAACGACGATTGGTTCTTAATTTCGAGGCCCCAATGGGCAGCCCGATACGATGAAAAGGCGCATTTATTTCCTAAATATTCACTTCCAGAAAGGAGTTGAATTGTTTTTAAGTGGGCGGCAACAATCGTTTCTTGCAACAATGTCGCCATGCACGGTACCAAGGTGAATTGTTTCAAAGTTAAACATAGGGTTACTTGCTTATTGAATGCTGGATTTCTCAGGGCTTTTTTTAGCCTTCAGTCAAACATACGCATGCGATTTTTCCGGGGCTGCACCAAAGTGAGAATGTCACGGGGCGACGTTTTCGGGGAGGGGGAGGCGGGCAAGCGCGTATGGGGGGACACTTATGCGAATCCGGGAGGGGCCAGGAGTGTAGGGATTGGGGGTTAAAGTAATTGTGGGGGGGGAGCCTTATGTGGGACCCATTCACATGTTCGGTCTTCGGTTTGATAAATTTAAAACCAAAGACCGAACACCTAATGTGCCAGAGGGAGGCGGAGAGATATTTAGAACCCACACTATGGGAGTGCAAGAACGGGATACAACGGGGTGTGGCAGGGGAAGGGGGAGCAGGTGGTGGGTATAGGACAATAGTCTTACGTTATAAAGCGCAGCAAAAAAGACAACACCGCAAGAATCCTAACAATGAAAACCGGCGAGCGTGTCAATTCTTTGGCCAGCGAAAAACTGAAATTGGCACATTGTTGCCTCGACTAACAGTTGTTGCCTGCTCCCGGAGCATTGTGACTGGGGGGGGGGGGGGGGGGGAAAGGGGGGACCCGGGGGCTTGGGGCCTTGTGTCGTGCATTTGGTTAGGTATATTAAGTTAGCACGTAGTACAGTGAGCAAATGGTTTGTAGGCCAATAAGCTCAATAAAATATCAATCAATCAGTTTGCTCCGCGTGGTGTTCTTAGGGGCAAGTCTTAAATGACGTCATGCATGAAGGACAGGTATTTTTTTTTCATACGGTACGGATCGCTCAAGCTAAAGCGATAAACTGGGAGTGGGGGAATAGTGGGGAAGCCGTGGACGGGAAATGCCCATATGTTGAGCAGTGCGTCTGTTAGTCCTACTCTTGGCATTCTAATGCTATAGTAACTACAGAGCTTGGGAAGGGGGTCCGAAGACGCAGTGCGCCTGTTACCATTAAGCATATGATACGCATTAACTGATCCTAAAAGGTAAAGTTTTTTTTGTTGGGGGGGGGGGTTGTTTGGGATGGAGACCGAATTAGTTTTTCAATAAAGGAGGAAGAGCAGAGGAGGGGAAGGGGCAGTAATTAATTCCACTACTCATCCAAATTCAACTATCCGTGTAGCAAACGGGATGGAAGGAAATAGAGGACGGGTAGGAGGATAGGAAGCGAGGGAGAGGGGAAGGAGAGGAGGATGGGAAGCAAGAGCGAAGGAGAGGAAACGGGACAGGCACGGGGGAAATGGGGAGGAAGAGGGCAGGGAGATGATGGGAGGAAAGGGGAAGGGAGAAGATGGGAAGTAAAGGAAAAGGAGAGTATTAGTGGAAGAAAAATTGCCTTTTTATTCACCGATTTACAACATTAATATATGTTTTGCAGAGTAAGGGATTCGACAATTAGGAGTTGTTGCTCGGCCAGTGTTTGGGTGGCTCTACTTAACGTGTGGATACTACACATAACAACACAAGACGAGTTGATTAATAAAAGTAATGCTGTTTCGTCAATAAGGAAGGAATTCTGCTCTGTAATTAATTACTCTACATTCAACAAACGTTCTCTGAAATTGGTTCCATGACCGGCCGTTTAATTGTGGAATGAGAAGCTCCGGCTTGACAATGTGGCAGCCACCTCCAGCTAAAAAAAAAACCGATGTCCGCTCGCTGCTAGGCAATGGGTACCAATGCTGCTCTATAGGATATACTCAGGTTATTCTGGTCACTGTCTTAGTTCCAGCCATGATCGGGAGTTTCTTGGTTCGAATCATTGGGTTGCCCCAATAGTAAACTTTTTTCTGCTTATAAAATATCTATAAGGTTTAGAATTGGTCCAGTTCATCTCTTCATATGAGCCTTAATTTGCTTCAGATGGCGGGATGCCCAGATGAATTGACTGAATAATCAGGAGCAGCACAAAGAAAGCATCTCCAATGCAATTCTACCCTTTGTTTCACCGTTCGCACTGAGTCTTGACCCCATGCGGCCAATTGCCGAACTAGTGACAGTTTTTATTTTTGCGGAAAACGTACGTTAAAAATTACTCCGGTAGGTTTTTATCTTATAACTACGTGTGAAATCTGTCACTTGTGGTGTGCTTGTCCAAGCATGTGTCAATTCGCAAGCAGTAGCGTTTAAATGCCCTTCAAGCTTGGAATACGTTTTATTTCTCGGGCCAAAGCCGACTGAGGTAGAAATTCATAACTTGCCTCCCAGTTCCTCGCCTATTCTCGCGCGTACCAGGAGGTTAATGCCTGTTAGCATTGCTTTTGTAAATAAGGTTTTGGAGATGTTAAAGCAACTGACATAAAGCCAGAAAGCGAAATATGCAGTTCTCTCCCAGACGACCTTGTGACGAATGGTGAAATACATAGCGAGAGTTACAACATGGACACTCTCACGTCCTACGGACATTTACGAGCTCCTGATAATTAAAAATCTAAAAATGTGTAAAATTCTAGACTGATGCTATAACTCGATGTTTTTCGTTTTTAGCTTTGTTAAAAAAAAGAAGGATACAAACAACTAGGTTAATAACTGAAATATAGAAAATAAATACGTTAGTCTTTTATAGGCTATTTCAAATTAAATGATGTTAAAACGAAAAATCTAACTTCTCCGACATTCTTTGGTGTACAAATTTTATATTTAAACTCATAAAATTCGTGCACAAAGCTGCCTTGTCCTAAAATTTCGAGGAAATCCGAACAAATCTACAAAGCAGCGTTGTCTCTTCCAAAACAGACACAAGCATGCAACACTAAAGCAAATACACAAACTCCCAATTAACCCGAGTAATCAGACGTAACCTGCTTGATTTTTATCTGAAAAATCTACATCATTAAAAACGTACGATGTGCGTGCATGCTTGTTTATACTTCTACACCTCTTGAACTAAGGCACTTATAAAAATGAGAGTAACGCCAAATTAAATTACGCTTAGGATAGTCCTATACAGGATTTTCATCGCTATAACTTGATTTTTTTTAAACCAAAAATACGCGAAAAATAGGTCTGAAAACAGGATCATAGCAACAAAGTTCGATCAGGCAAAGTCATTGTTCAATCAAACTTAGAGAAACTTGGCTGCAAAAAAACCTAAATGGAGAACAAATTTTGCATCATACTTTGTATAAAGCAACACTTTGTATAGATCTTAATACTGGTTTTGCTTCGACTGGCTGGACGCACGGAAAAGCAGACCTATAAGTTTGAAAAGGTTCTCAAACAGTCGCGTTTCCGAAGCACGGCGGTGCGTGGATTGAGCGAGGAAAGCGACAGATTTCCATGTAACGTAAACCTTTTCAAACAAACAAACAAACAAATCGTAAGTTTTGAAGGAGGTAGACGAAATGCAGGTGTGCTAAGGAATGTGATGAACGGACTTCAAACATCAATTGCGATTAGCTTGCATCCAAATAATTAGTACATGGATTTTATGGTGCTCTGGTGATTGAATATACTACGTGAAGCAAGGATCGATGCCAATAGAGTGAGGGAAGCGAACGACATGATTAGATTAACATTAAACGATATAAAAACGAAAAACCTAATTTCTCCAAAACTCTTTGCTATGCGAATTTCATTTTCAAACTCATAATATTCGTGCACGAAAGCTGTATCTTGTCATAAACTTTCAACCAAGTCCTTACAAATCTGTAAGCAGCGTTGTCACTTCCAAAACAAACACAAATACATGACACTAAAGCATACATACAAATTGCCAATTCGAGTGAATATCAGGCCTCGTTCCTTTCGCTTGCTCGGCTAATAAATGTCAGGAATTTTCTTTTGAACCTCGCAAGTGCATTTTGTCCTATTCGATTTTAAACTCACCTTCTACGGCTGTCTTGTTGCAGTGCAGATCTTAGAGGGATTGGCATCAACCAGATTGGAATCATTTAAAGTATACCTACATTTCCGGTAAGGTGTTTGGTCCCAGCTGGTACGCTTACCAGCAGCCCATTACCGTTTGATACTTGACTGCTTGATTGGTCAGTAAGTTGCCACTAACAGATGGTCCATACACAAGCTATTTTCGGTGAAGGTTGTAAAATTCGTGATTCAAATGTGCTTCGTTTACGTGCCTGCAAGTTGCTGGAGAAATCACTTTCCATTTTCGGTAAATTCGCCTGCAAATTTTGCTTTTGAGTGGCAGTAAACCGCACACTATTTTTTTTGAAATTCCAATTATTTTTAAGACGGAAACAGACCGGAAGATAACACGTATGTCTCCCAGAGCTGTAAAATGTGTAAAATGTTTAATATATAGGTTTTTTCTCGCTATTCATATCATTTTGTAAAGAAAAAAGAAATAAAAATTAGATCACCCCCAAAAAATCTGCACACCGCATCAACCCGGACGTCGATGCGAGTATTCAGTGGGCCATTTTTGGCAAGCAGAAAGGATATTTTTTTAAGTTTAAGAGGTTAAAAAGATAAAAAGCTGCCCACCCGCATCATATTATTGGTTGTGCAGAGATATTGATTTTTCGCGGCCTAATGTTCCTGAAGAGAACATAGGAGAAATGGTTGAGTACGTATTTTTAATCAATACAGTAATTTTAGCCAACATTCAAGACTTTAAATCCACTATCTGTGAGTTTAGTAGGATGCCATGTTGTCATACTGTATAGTTGTTGTCGCACTGGCGTTTGTGTAGGGGCACAGAGTTTTCCGCCAACAATACATGTTGTAATACTTCGTTTGTTACTGATTGTTAGTACTAATCGTCATTACCCTTCTCAACGCTGGCAGCTCGCCCTTTTTCATTGCTGCCGTGTAAAAAAATGAACATGATTATTCTTTTTCATTACATACTGCGCCAAAACGAACATATTCTCCCTTTTTCCCTAATGTCGTGAAAAGAATGAACATGTGCGCCCTATCGCATTTATGTAATTACTGCTTATGGTTCAGTGAAAACGAAAGAACCCCTAGCCTGTGGTTCAGCATAAGCGAAATTAATTTAGGGTGTAGATTTTTATGTGTATTGCGTCCTATTCAATTGAATATGTGCCTTCGAAGTTTCCTAAACTAATACGCTTGGGTCGCTATAAGGCTAATGATGCACCGTATTGCTTCCATCTCTGTTCGGTCCTGTGATTTTTCTTTTGAAATACGCAGATGATTAAATTATACGTACAGTCTGAGTTGTTACTGGCTTTGTGGTAACAATAGTAATCTGAGAAGAAATTCTAACGCGAATGCGAATCGAACTGCAGACCTTCCTCACTTGACATAACGGATACACTAACCCCTGTACCACCCTGCATGGGAAACTACCTGTCTTCATGCTCCAAATAGACTATGGTAATCCTCAGTATTTCTCACTGGCGACGTTTTGTCACTTCTTGCATCTAAAAATAAGCTCCTTAGATTAGATCGAGTCCAGATATTTATTTTTATTTTCGATGAGTATTTTGTGTTACTAGTTAGTGTGTGCGTGTGTGTGCAAATCACTAATGACGCTTTTAAAGACGCACTAGCCTTATCGCTCGCTTTGCTCACTCTGCTGGGATCGTCTTGCTTTGCTCAAGAAAATTACTAACCACTAAGAGACAGAGACATTTGGCACCGAAAAAAAAACATTGCCTCACTAATGAAGTTCAAGAAATGGTCCATTGGGAGTTTTCGTACTGCATTCTCCCAATTCGATATATACTTTTAAAATTGTATGCCCCATCGGAATCAAGTTGCTAGATATAGAGTTGCTCTGCATCAAATTCTGAACCGTACCCCTACCGTTGATAAAAGCTCGCTGTGGCTCAAAAACTATTATCTTCACGCAAAACCATGGGTCTGGTAGTCAGTGTTTTGAAGAAATTGGGATGTGGGGTCACGCTATAAAATTGGGAGGATACCTTAGAATTCGTGTATACTCCTCAAGATTAGATTCAGAATACTGCCATAACCCCCCCCCCCCCCCCGCCCCCCCCCCCCCCAGGGGTAAATAAGTGTAGTAATATTTGCGTGACCGTTATATTTTTTCACCCTCGACAAACTCTAGTGACTATTTAGAAATGCACCTTTTAGGGTGCAGAGAAAGTGTCTAAAGTTATTAGCACCATTGACAACCGGAATTTAAACTCAAAATGAAATCAAATGGGCTTTCGGTTATGGTCAGCACTACATAATGGAAGATGCCTTAAGGCTTCCTTGGGGTCGTATTTTTAAACTCACCTCGAGATAACCCTCCAAACAAGGACACCGCCTAATTTGTCAGCGCTTCTTGCAACTAGATTTGTTTCTTAAGTCTATGTACTAACGAACAGATGATCTAAATTTAGTTCTGGTTTTTCGTAATGCTAAGAATTTTACAACATACTGCTTGTGTACTTGGATCCTAAAATCGGGCCTCAGATCTTAAAGTGGTTTCCAGAATATGGGTCTAACACTTGTTACGAGTCCTGAATTATATAATTCGTGTACTAAAAAAATGGGGTGTGCTGAGGGGGATAATGCTCCATTCTTCAGTTAACTGAATAAATTTATGCAAAAAAGAGGCCTCCTCACAACCCCTGAGAGCATGCAACACACTATGTTTAATTTTTGAGCAGTATTATGACAGCCTTGGTTGTAATATAAATACAATCTGAAACATAAAAAATGAGAGAAGTCCGAAAGCTGGCAGTTCTAGACCTGCCATTAAAACTGGGAAAAAGCAGTTTCAAGATGGCGGGTTTGGAATTGCCAGCTTTGGTACTTGCCCCAGATTTTTTTAATGATTTTAATGTTTTAGACTGCATTCTTGTTATGACCAAGACGAAAATTAAATCTAGTGAGCTGCATGCTCGTGTGGAGTTTTATCTGTCAGGAGGCCTCTTATTTTGCATTTTTTCTTTTACCCACAAAGTAATTGATTGTCCGTAAATAAGTTTACTCAGTAAAATTAATTGAATAAAACAACTACCACTCTTCGCTTTGCGATCAGATATACAATTTCACTGAGACAGAAGAGAAAGTGTAGGTAGAATTATAAGAATGAATGGTGGTAACTGGGTCTTGATAATGTTTGACTCGAAACTCGACAAAATCCTTACGCATTTTATCCCATAACGGAGAAGGATACCAACTTCATGTGGTGTTAATTTCATCTCAACACAAACGGAAAAGGCACCATTTCCAAAGACTTACAACTAAACAAAAAACAACAAAGAAGTACAAAGTAAATGATATTAAATTTTATTAGATTCGAAATTTAGTGATATATCCATTTTATTTTAACATCAACCAACGTCAGGGCCCTCCACCTTCAGGCTAGGGAATCTGTTCATCCAAACAAGAAGTGTATTCATCCAAACCAACCCCGTAAATTCCTACCGTAGTGGTAGGGGGTGGAGTAGTTGTGGGCGGGTTTCCACCAGTTATGATGGCATTCTTGATGAGGGTAATACGGGGCATTATAGTATTTTTAACAACAGGGGACACTACATAATCTACAAGTCCACCATTGCCAAGCCCTGGCGGGTTAGAAGTAACGCCTTCTATACTCGCTTTTTTGGGTTGCTTCGGATCCGGAATTGGTATGCTTAGGGCACCTGTTACTGGATTCTGTAGTATGTTGCTGACGGGTCTGAGTGCTTTGCAGGCATACGCGATGAGGTTCTTTGGTGTCATCAGCAAAGATCCTTGAGATTTGGTTTCAGTGACAGGAGGGGTAGGAAGGGTTGGTTTTTTACCACTCATCATTTCGTTGAGCCAGTCTTGTAACATGCCAAAGTACTTGGTAATAAATTCCAATATTCCAAAGATGTCCAAAACGGCCAAGTTTGGAAAAGGTAATGCTTGGTTCAGTGTGGTACCTGCTGCTCCAGCTACCAACGGGTCGTCCACTTTGGCTTTGATATCATTCAGTTGGTTGCATGCTTCCGTAATGAGTTTTCCAAAATCAGGCACGGAATAGAAGCCACTCTTGTCTCTTTCTTCGGGTGATGGTTTGAGTATGCCACTGTCTATTGTTGGTACGAGGAATGCGAATAAAACAACCCACATGGCTCCATTTGCTGCCATCTCTGAAATTGAGTCAAAATTCAAGTTTATTAACTGGTCAGTTTTGGTTTAGTCGTCTTATTTACCCCACTTAAAACGTAATCTGACTGTAATGGTATCTGAATAGAACGAATGTAGTGCAAAAAGTCATGTTGTCAAGAATGGGAGATCAAACCGTTAACAAGACCAATAGACCATAATAAGCCCTTTGGAGTTGCACACAAATTCAACTTTGCAGGGATACTGGGGTATAGTTACAATGGTGGAAGAATGCCAAACTAACTTTTTCATCAATTTTGGGGTTGTTTGGTCGGTTTTTCTTTCGCTAAGAACTTCACGTAGCTGTTTATGTAATACAGCTATAGTTTCCTCTTATTGGGTAGAAATTCCTCTGCAATGGAGTAATCGTCTTCCTGGCTACGGTGCTACTAAAACTTAGCTTGAATCTTTAAAAAAAAAGGTGAGTCTTAACAGTCAGTGGTCGGGAGGTCGGGAAATTTTGATTTGTATCTGGTCCTTAGTGACCTACACTGCCCTATTTAATTTATGTACGCAACTCGTACAGAGGAAGACTGACGAATCTAGAGGAGGTTAGGGAAGATAAAAAAGTTGTTCCATGAGAAAAAAAAAACACCCACAAGTTGTAAGAAAACAGCAACATTTTAAATTTTCAGCCATAATTAGACCTATTAGCCTTGATCGCAAATTAAAAACGTTTCAAACATTAAAAACGGAGAGAAGGCAAAGGCTGTTTAGATGACGTAGTTTATGCCATTTCAAGATGCCTGCTGGTATATAGGCAGCCTTTTATTATCTCTTCTTTTTTAATGGTCAGTTAGGCTTAAACAGCCAGTAGACTTAATTACAGCTAAAAATAAAAAATCTTGCTGTTTTCTTGCAACTTGTGGACGTTTGTTTCATAAGTAACAACTTTTTTATCTCTCCAGCTTACCAGCAAATTAATTATTTATAGTTGACATTAGGGGCCATTTTAGAAATAAATTAGTGCATTGTAGGCCACTAAACCAATCTGCATTTCCCGTCTCCTGACTCTTTAAAACGCAACTAAAATTAATCACGTTAGGTAGGTTTAACATTCTCAATAAGCTTTGCAGTGCTTAGACCCTTCTCACAACTTTTCGTACTTTAACCTTAAAAATCTTGTAGTCTACTGTACTGCACTGGTGGAGTATAGCATATTTACATCATTTCCAAACCTAATATTGGCAAGATAAAAACAGCTAGCGTTGGGTCAGAAAAAGCTGAACGAAGGGAATACACTTCTGGGAACCGGTCGACTTTACCTAGAAGAGACGCAGTATGAAATTTATGTATTGAATGAGCATTTCAGTATTTACTGCGGTGTCCCTTCGTCAGTGAAATAGCAGTGACAATAATGCCTTGTTTACTGGGGGGGTGGGGTTCGTATCTGGCGCTAGTTGTTCAGCTAGCCGCAAGGGGCACTGGATATACTGTACACGGATGTAAAAAACATTAGCGTAGTTTGTCCAGCCCGAATGCTGTGAGAGCGAGACTCTTAATAAATCTAAACCGAAACTAAAAATACACACTTTTTTTTAATTTGTTGGCAGTTCCTGCAATTTTGAAATAGTGAATATCTGTTCTTCCGATTTACAACCTTAATGTGTTTCGAAGTCTAAGGGTCTGGACAAAACAACGTTTTTTTGGGGCGATTTCTTACGCTCTGACAGCTGACTGATTAGCTTGACTAAGATGCCATTTGTTTGTGTTTTATCTTCAGTTCCCTTGCAGCTTTCTCAACGACTGGTTCCAGATGCACGCTGGCAGCGACAAAAGCAATAACCAAGTGAGAAAAGCAGGAGTGGTGCAAGGCACGTGTAGAGTTTATTAGCTCCAGGAATAATAATACAATGCGAAAAGCAAACGTTCGACGCACAAATTATAAAGCAAAAATTTCGCTGTTAACACACTCCTTTACAATTGTAATTCGCGTGTGTTCGTACTAAAGTCATTGCTAGACACATCCTTTTTCGTCATCGAAATCAGCTGCTAGGTGAATAAAGCGAAATTAGCGAATATGGGTCGTACTATTTTCGAGGATTTTGAACATTACGTACAAAGAAAATAAAAACGTAGGTCACAAATACCACTGGAAATTGTCAACATATTCTCTTGGCACTCAAATACAAAGCGCTACCATTCCACGAAGGAACTAAGTTCTTCCTCCAACTTTAGTCTGTGATCATTAGGGTTTAGGGGTGGCAGATCTCAGTCTAGCTGCCTCAAGAAATTAATCTGGTCGATTATCGAAAAAGTTCCTTGGAAAAGTCTGGCCAATCAGAGTGAGAGTATATAGTATATACCTGGCTCCTTCAGTTGCTAAGGGATCTTTTTTGTCCTATTTTCTTGACATCATCGTGGCTGCTACCATGACGGGAGGCATTGCCGCAGCTAGCTTTTTCCAAGGAGGGGTGCAAGGACAAAATATTGGGCCCCACCTCAACCCGTAAACAAATTTAGGGGCAAAATGACTTCCAAGCTCAACCAAAATGTAGTGAATTTTGTCTTATTTGGGCTGCCAACTGGCGAATTTTGTGCACCTTGCTTCCCGGGCCCGGGTGTCTTGCACCCGTTGCACCACCCCAGTTCGAGTTCTTTGGTTTGCTCATTTCCTTTGATTGGACTTGTTTTGGTTTCTAAAATATCTGAAAGGTTCGAAATTCAGCCGATTCGTTACTGTAAGAATTAGTTTGTTTCGGATGGCTTACGGCCCAACGAAATTAGTTCAGCAAAAAAAAAAAATAAGAATTGAATACATATCCTCAACTTGAGGTGTACGAGATTCTGTTTTTCTAATTTTTTTCTCATTATCTTTTTATGAAGTTTTGCATTCAGGTGTGTTAAGCCACAGCCACCTACAGTAAAGGCCGGATCAGATCAAGACAAATTAGGCAAGTAAAATCAACCATTGACATAGAAAGAAGCGCAAGTTTGCTAGGTGCTGCCATCTCTACACCAAGCGGCGAAATTTCAAACTAACCGATGAGGGTTCCAAATTCTGTCAACCGATGACTCCACTTGGCAAACTTGTTCGCGTCGGTATTTGTCGCGCCTTCTAGCGAAGCATTGTGGAAGGCAAAGCTGATCTGGCCTTTACTGTAGGTGGCTGTGGTTAAGCGGCGTTTTTGCTGTCAAACTTGTTGACAAACTTTCGTATTACAACAGTACTGTGGAAAGAATTTTGTTACTGGTGATTGTCTGATCGCAAAGGAACAGGAAGAAAAGGGCTCGTAAGATCTACTATTAACTTATCTCATACTACCGCTCAAAAAATGCTGCTTAGGAAATATCATCCATGGCGTCGAACCAGCATGACGTTTCAAAATCACTTGTTGCAATTTGACAGTTGTAATCCTTCTTAGCAGGACGATTTACTTTTGTGACGTGCAAAAAATAGGAAAGTTTCAGCGAAATTTGGAACGGAAGTATAGTCTATATCATCTTGTGTTCAAGCTCAATACCCAAGCAAAGATTATTCGGCAAAATTATAATATTAACTCTGTTTGTTTCAGCCAAAACTCCAGATTGGAGCATTGTAGGACTGTTGGTAGCAACCAGAAAACACTGGAAAAAAAAACATATTCAATAGGAAACTAAAAGGTTAAATAAAATACAATTAATCAAACGGAAAAAAAACTACTACGAAGCAAAATAATTCCATGCAAAAAAAATGAGCAAAAAACAGTGAGACGTGTAATAGAAATAAATAATTATAATAAAGATAACCAAGCTCCAAAAATATTAATCATGAATAATAATAAATATGATGTTGATAATCATGTTAATAATAAACAAGGATACGTATTAAGCTTAGATGTATACATATGCAGGGTGTATGTATATAGGATGAAACTGAGAGGTCTGGCCAAACTTAATCCACGATCAAGAATAAGAATAAAATGTCCTATGAAGATGGGCCCAGAAATGCCCCCGTCCTTAGTTACAGCACCCCCAAGTTAGGGGTAAAACGTTGAAATTTCCCCATAACTTCCGTCCTAATTTTTTCAAACCGCTACAAAATTGGCACATCCTTCTTGCAATTTCATTACTACATAATGTAAATGTTAATTTGAAGTCCCGTAACTTTGTGGACGTAACGGGGCCGTATGGAGGTGGAGAAGCAAGGTGGTTTGAGGGGGGGGGGGATTTCGTAGTACCTTTACTAAAACGAACGTTACATCATCGTGCAGGAACCAGAAATTCCAATTTGGTATCGTCGCCATTTTAGAAGAGTTTGTGCCTTTTGTGACTACTATAGGTGTTTGCTGTGGCCACCATGAGGTCCAACAATGGAGTTGTGTAACTTGAAAAAGAAGGCTTACCGTGGCCTTTTCTCTTGTTTTGATATGTACTAGGATCCGTCATTAAGGTTTGCCTTTTAACTACTTGTAGTAATTGGCAATGTAATGTTTGTTTCATAAAAACCAAAGAAGTTGGTTCCACCCCATACTGCTCCACCCGCAACCTTCTTAACTTAAAGTACTGTAATTCCAAGAATGGTGTACTAACCTGTATTGATTTGGAAGGATTAGGTGGAAAGTTAGGAAAGGTTTAACCTCTTACTCCTAACTTTAGGGGGCTGTAATTAAAGCCGGATGAATTTCCGGACCCTTGTTTACAGACTTTTAAGTCTTATTTTGATGATGGACTACACCGTCAAAGTTTGTCCAGACCTTTCAGTTACACTCTGTACAGTAAAAGTGTATAACATATTTGAATGAACAAGTATATAACAACGGCCACCTGTAAAATTGCGTTGGCCCAAAAATCCTGTGCAACCTTAAAAAATTTTCCACTGTCAAATACCTCGTCATTCTATTTACAACTTGCCAGCGACTAGACTGTACGGAAAATAAGTACATATATGTTCATATATTACATTTATATAAATACATTGTAAAGCTAGTTATCGTGCATTCTAAAAATAAGATGAGTAGGGATCCAGGTATTGATGTTCCTGTAGTAGTTCTTGTATATTATTTCTAGCCAAGTCAAATCACTAGTAAATCAATGGGCAGTGTTCCTTTCATTAAATAGAAATTGAGAGCAAACATGAATTGATTCACAAAGACCATAATTTGTTGGGAATGGTTTGTCAATATGTGGTCATCAAACTGCAGGTTTCAAACTGGTTTTAACGCATTAAATGGGAGACTGTGAGAGACTATTGACAGAGCAATGTATGGTCCATTCGTGTCTCTTGTATTACAGGTTCAAACCCTGGGCTAGTAACGGTAAGAGAGACATTCTATTGTTATAGACCAAGCAAGAGATAACATGCCCCAACATGCAAGTGATAAGAGCCAAAAGAAAAGAGGAGACAGTAGAAAGTAAATGTGTGTGCTTTTTCTCTAATTTATCTTCAGCAAAGGCCTCAAGTTTTTCACTAAAGCTGTATAGTTGAACAGCAAACCCAGTCAACTGATCATGACTTGACCACTCAGTATAAAGTAAATTCGATTTTACAACATTTTTGTTGACAAACAAATAAATACGTTCCTACGGAAGTCTTTTTATTTCTTTTTATTTTTTTTCCTTAATGTTGTATGCAGTGATGTCATACCTTGCAGCACAGTTTGACAGTAGAAAATAAAAGTTAGACCAACTAGTCTGATGAAACGGCAATTGCACTCACTTGCCTCAAGTTAATAATGTTTAAAAATACTGTTGCATCAAGTGGACTTAAAAAGTAGAGCTCTGTTTTATTTTTAAAGTGCAGATTATAAATTTTAGTTTTTTTCATTTTAAAGCCAACTTTTTTACACCCCTTCAAATAAAAGCGTCAAGTCTAGACTAAAACAAGTGTTTTGTAGATCAATTTTATATCCTAAAGCGGGTCTGGCGTCATTCGCAATAATTTATTTCATGGTCCATATGAAAAAAGAAACGATGGATAAATTAACGGTTCAGTGAAAATCAGTGACCATCTTTTTAAGTATCGTGTGATTAAAATTTTAAAAAACTGGGAAATAAAATGTTGCATTCACTGAAAACCCATCAAGGTGTAGTAACTAACAGAAATAAAATTCAATTATCGTTTTTTCTATAGCATACAGGTTACAACAGCCAGTACAATCACTCAATACTTTTTTCTTTTTTTAAAATAATTTTTTTAATTAATTTATTTTTACTCTTAGCCTTATTTTACACAGTCCTACCCTTCCTTGATTTTAACTACCATCCTTACCCCTGACAGTACCCCAATACTAATAAAATAAATTGAGGTACCACATGCAATTTTGTTTTTAATTGACTTTTTATTCACTAAGAGTATTGCATACAAAAACGTTTTACAGCAGTACGAGATTTAAACATTATACAGGGTTTTTTTTCACCATTTTATTTTTGTAATATGATATTTTTTTTGAAACCAAGGTCTTTTTTTTCATTAAGATAATACATTACATTCTACTGATCTATTGTATCTAATGATTTACACAATAATACTTGGTACAGCAAAAGTATTTGTAGGGCAAGTAACTGCACGATATACAATGGTGTATGGTTTTCACCAAGATATTTGACAAATTCGTGTTTTCTAACTTTCAACTGTACGCCTCAAGATGCTTAATGGAATCCATAGGGCCGTGTTTGAAATATATTTTAAAAGTGCATACATTTGTGAGTGCACCAGTCTATTTGTTTCGTTTGATAGTTTCAGCAGGGATGTGTATTGTGTATTGAGTCATCACGGTTAGAGTTGACAAAGTATTTCCTTACGTCAAAGTTTAAAAGTTCAGAGGTCCTGTAGGACTGTGTAACCCTTCCCCCCTCGTACTTTCCAATCACTGCACCCATTTGTGACCTGATATCCATTGTCTTTAGACCCATCACTCATCAAGTCTGCTATAATGACATCAAGACCGTACTCTGCTGTTCGTTGGTCATTTTTCCTATGAAGTCACTGACTTCGCCCTCGAGAGGTTCAGACTCTTTTGGGCGCATGTGTATCATGCTATCAGTGTCGCAATACAGAACCTCCTCTCCCACCATGTCAAAGTACTTGTGGAGGTGAAGCCTAGCAAGAGAGATGGTGAAGGCTGTGGTAAGGCTGCACCTTACATCATCGAAATTTAGTGTAAGGTGACGGTATTACAAAGTCTTTGCAGCTGTTGTAGGTCACCATGAGGGTTTCATGATTGGTGATGTTAACCTGTGTGATCTGGTATTCTTCGGAATTAAGCAGCTTCTGACAGTATCTTACCGTGGTGATGTACTCCGTCATGCCAAAGTTGTCACGCATGCCTTAACGTCCCCAGAAGCTATTAAGGCAGTCTTTAGCTAGGCTTTTGAGTCGTGATTGGCCTGATGTTGTTAGGATCTAAGGTTATGACCTCTTTGATACCTCTGATCGATTCTATGAACAGGGCTTGTTGCTCAAGGTAATCTTTTGTCCATGGGGGTATCCCGATCCTTCCGTCTTTAGCTTGGCAAAGATGATTATGTACTCTGGAAACAGCTCAGTGGTAGTTTCTACATAGTGCCACACTTCATACGTTTTCTGAATTATCCATCCCTTGCTTAAGACCTTAGATCTTAAAGTGGTTTCCAGAATATGGGTCTAAAACTCTCTTCTAGGACATACATGAGACCTGAATTACATAATTCGCATACCTGAAAAAACGGGTTGGCAGAGGGGTGAAATGCTCTATTGTTCAGTAAACTGAATAAATTTATGGAAAATAAGAGGCCTCTTTGCAGACGAAACCCCACAAGAGCATGCATGAAACTAGATTCAATTTCCGAGCGGTATAATGACAACCTTGGTTGCAATATAAATACAATCTAAAACATTAAAAAAATGGAGCAAGTCCGAAAGCTGGTAGTTCCAGACCTGCCATTAAAACTGGGAGTAAGTAGTTTCAAGATGGCGGGTCTGGAATTGCCAGCTTTGGTACTTGCTCCCATTTTTTAATGATTTTAATGTTTTAGACTGTATTCTTATTATGACCAAGAAGAAAATTAAACCTAGTGCGTTGCATGCTCGTGAAGAGTTTTGTGTCTTAGGGGCCTCTTATTTTCGATATCAAGACACGATAGAGTGTCGCCTGCCAAGATAAAACGATAACATCCAGATAAATTCTATATGTGAGCATGGCGACCATTAGACACGTTGTGTCTTTACAGCAAAGGTAGTTTGGCTGTTTTCAGCCATCTGAGGTTAAATAACTATGCGACAGAAAAGGCTGAAACTTGTTTAATCGGGAGACTTTGGTTGCCTGACAACATAAAAGTCACTATTAAGGACACAGCTTACCATTTTCTTGTTGATATTTGCCTATTTACTTACTACTTACTTACTACTTACTTACTACTTAATAACGCTTGTTTTTGTATCACGAAAATAAATTCTTTCATGCGGTGAATAAAGCTGGTTCTTAGCTCATTTTACAGATATTGCTCTGTAGGTGTGCCCTTTTCATATGGACCTTTCTAATTGGTCAAGTGGTTCAGGGGTTAGGGAGCTCCAAACGACCAAATTGATTGTTTTACATTGTTTTAAACATTGTTATTATGCAACAATGCCAAACTGAACATTAAAAAAATCCGTGCTTAATAAGAAATAGGAAATCTGCGTTTGTAAGGAGATACTGCTGTCTTCAAAATGAACGAAAGTCGGCAAAAAAAATATGGACCAGAAAACTAGATTGGTGTTTCCATCTCATAATCGCTAAGAAAAACAAATGGATTTCGTTAATTTGGACCAAAAAGATCTGATATCTACCCTAAAACAAAACTTGTTAAGGACTCCCGCCAAGCTTTTCGGCCGTGTTAAGTCGTGATATCAAACCCCAAGCTCTTTTGACAAGCTCTTTCGCCAAGCTAATCCCACCGACTAAGACTTCAAACGTTAAATGAAATAATTGAAAATTGCGCAGTAAGCAATTTTCAGATATTTCATTTAACGTTTGAACTATTACTCTGTGGTATTAGCTTGCTGAAAGAGCTTGGCGTTTGATATCACGACTTAACACGGTCGAAAAGCTTGGCAGGAGTCCTTAACACGTTTTGTTTTGGGGTAGTTTCTTGTACCCACAAAGTAATCCATTCTCCATAAATAAATTTACTTAGTAAAATTAATGAATAAAACCACTACCACTCTTGTTTTGCAATCATTAGATCGGGTATACAATTTCACTGAGACAAAAGTGAAAGTATAGATAGCATTATAGGAATGAATGATGGTGACTGGTTCGATAGTATGACTCTAAACTCGACAAAATCCTTACGCATTTTATCTCTTAAAGGTGAAGGACTTGGTCTTAATTTCAACTTAACAGAAATGGAAAAGACACCATTTCCAAGGACTTACAACTACAGAGAAAACAACAAAGAAGGACAAAGTAAATGATATTAAATTTTATTAGGTTCGAAATTTAGTGGTACAATCATTTTGATTAACGTCAAACAAATGACGTCACGGTCCTCCAGGTTATAGACTCCGTACCGTACTCCAACGAAGTGTATTCATCCAAAAAACCAACTACTTCCTGCCGTAGTGGTAGGGGGAATAATAGTTGTGGGCGGGTGTCCACCACTTATGATGGCGTTCTTGATGAGGTTGATAAGGGGCATTATGGTATTTTCAACAATAGGGGATATTACAAAATCTACAAGTCCAGTGAAAACGCTACCAAGCCCTAGCGGATTTGAAAAAAAGCCTTCTACACTCGCTTTCTTAGGGTAATTTGGATCGGGTATTGGTAGACTTAGGGCACCTGTTACTGGATTCTGCAATATGTTGCCGACGAGGCTGAGTGCTTTACAGGCATATGCAACACCATTGATGAGGTCCTTTGGTGTCATCAACAACGATCCTTGAGATTTGGTTTCAGCGACAGGAGCGGATTCGTCTGCGTAATCACCATAGGTTAGCTCAGGAGGGGTAGGAGGGGCTGGCTTTTTACCACTCATCATTTCGTTGAGCCAGTCTTGTAACATGCCAAAGTACTTGGTAATAAAATCCAATATTCCAAAGATGTCCAAAATGGCCAAGTTTGGAAACGGTAATGCTTGGTCCATTATGGGACCTGCTGCTCCAGCTACCAACGGGTCGTCCAGTTTGGCTTTGATGTCATCCAGTTTGCCGCATGCGTCCGTAATGAGTTTGCCGAAATCGGCCACAGTGAAGAAGCCACTCTCGTCTCGTTCTTCGGGTATTGGTTTGAGTACACCACTGTCTATTGTTGAGATCAGGACTGCGAATAAAACAACCCACATGGCTCCATTTGCTGCCATCTCTGAAATTGAGTAAAAATTCAAAGTTAGTTAAGTTCAGTTTTGATTCAGTAGTCTTTTTTTCGTCACTTCATGCACAATATGATTAATGGTGGGTTGACGAGCTGAATAGAAGTAATGTATACTGCAAGAAATCATGTTGTCAAGTGGGAGAACAAACCGTTAACAGGCCGTGATAAGCCCTTTGGACACAAATTCAAATTTGCAGGGATACTGGGGTAGTTGCGGTGAGGGAAGAATTACCAAATGAGTATTACAAAAGTCCTAGATGGTAAAGAGAGAGAAAACTGCCAAACCAACTTTTTCATCAATTTTGGTGTTGTTTGATCGGTTTTCCCTTTGTTGAGAACTTCAAGTGGCTGTTTGACTAATTCAGCTACAGTTTCCTCTTACAGGCGTATTCCAGAAATCCACTCAAGTGGGAGTAGGGCTAAATGTGAGTGTAAGGGTCAAAACACATCTATAGAAATACCCTCAGATGTTAGGACACTCACATTCGCTTTTGTGGATGTACTAAAATTGTTGAGCCTTACCTCAGATGTTTGCACTCACATTTGCCCTCTCACAATCACACTTGAGTGGATTTCGGGAATACGGCTGTTCATCTGTACAAATTTCTCTGCAATGGAGTAAACGTCTCCCTGGCCATGGTTCTACTAAAACTTAGATTGAGTTTTTTTTTTTAAAGTTGAGTCTTAAGCGCCAGTGGTCGGGAGGTCAGAAAATCTTGATTGGGTGGCCCTTAGTGACTTACACTGCCCTAATTTTTGTACGTAACTCGTACATAGGAAGACTGACGGATCTAAAGGAGATTAGGGAAGATAAAAAGTTGTTCCATGAGAAAAACACCTACAAGTTGTAAGAAAACAGCAAGATTTTAAATTGTCAGCCATAATTAGACCTACAGGCCTCGATCGCAAATTAAAAACGTTGCAAACATTAAAAAAAACGGAGAGATGATAAATGGCTGCCTAGATGACGTAGTTTATGCCATTTCAAGATGGCGGTTGGCATACAGGCAGTCTTTTATTATTTCTCCGTTTTTAATGTTTTAAGGATTTTTTTTACGACCAGGTCCAGTAGGCCTAATTAGGCCGAAAATGTAAAAATCTTGCCGTTTTTTTGCAACTTGTGGACGTTTGTTTCGTCAAGTAACAACTTTTGTTTTCTTCCCTGCAAAGTAATTATTTATAGTTGACATAAGGGAAGTTAGCCAGGGGCCATTTTATAAATAAATTAGTGCATTGTAGGCCAGGGGCCAGGCCCCAATCTGGATTTCCCGAAACTAAAATTAGTTACGTTAGGTTTAACTGTCTCAATAAGCGAGAACTTTCGGCAATTTTTCGTACTGCAGCCGTTAAAATCGTGTAGGTTGCTGTAGACTTCTTCATTGGTGGATTATTGCATATTTAAATCATTTCCAAATGTAATATTGGCATAATGGAAAGGGCTAGAGTACGGTCAGAGAAGAATGGACGAAGGGATACTCTGTTGGGGAGCGGTGGACTTTACCTAGCACGGGCGTACTAACAAAAGGGTGGGGGAGGGGTGGAGGAACATCCACAAACAAAACTGAAGTTGTAATGACGCCCAAATTCGTTTAATGCTATATTTCTCACTTTCCCGAAAAATCTTAGTACGCAACAGCACAATGACAAAAGAAAGAAGGAAGGGGGAGGGGGGGGCCCCACTCAAAAGTGACAGTTGCTTATGCAACTTTCTCCTTTGATTGGTCCCCCCCCCCCCCCTACTAAAAAAGAAGTTTTGCCCAGGCGAAAAGTTAGTTGGACCCAAAATTGAATATAAGATTAAGAAAGTGTTATTGACGACAGAAATTATTGTGATTAACCAGTCAGGTTCGCCATGTCTCTCCCCCCCCCTTACCCCCATGTAGTTGCACCTAATTGAGCTGGAGGTATGATCACCATTTCGATTTGATCACCATTTCGATTTGTCCCGTAAGAAGCAACATGCAAACACAACATTTAAGATGGCCTGCTGGCCGCTGCTTTTAATTCTGGCATCTTGTGTCATCGGTTGTAACGTTAAATTTGAAATAACGTAATGGATTTTGTTCGACCTAGTAGTATTGTGCTCAAGAAAGCTTCCGGTGAGTGTACAGATGCATTGCATGTCCTCTCTGAGCGTGTTCTCGCAAAAATCCCGCAGTGCAATATTCGAACTGTTGCATTTACACAGTTTTTCTTTAGCTTGAATGATACAACCATAAGAATCAATCCTCGTGTGGTAATTGGTTACTAAACGAGTTGTAGCATGATTATTAATTCTGC
>JAHWFP010105944.1:0-16231 GCA_023313725.1 Lithobius niger
GGTAACGCTTTTTTGTATCACGAAAATAAATTCTTCCATGCGGTGAATAAAGCTGGTTCTTAGCTCATTTTACAGGTATTGCTCTGGAGATGGGCCCTTTTCATATGGACCTTTATAATTGGTCAAGTGGTTCAGGGGTTAGGGAGATCCAAACGTCTAAATTGATTGTTTTGCATTGTTTTAAACATTGTATTTATGCAACAATACCAAACTGACAATTAAATAAATTCTTGTGTTACTGCAATACTAATAAAAATGCTAATCACATGAAAAAGATGATTGCTGTCTTCAAAATCTAACGAGACCAAAAAAAAAAAAAAAAGGAAGGAAAAGAAATGGACCAGAAAACTAGATTGGCGTTTCTTTCCATCTCATAATTACTAAGAAAAAAATGGATTTGATCAATTTGGACCAAAAAAATCTGATATCTACCCCAAAACAAAACTTGTTAAGGATTCCCGCCAAGCTTTTCGGCCGTGGGAAGTCGTGATATCACATGCAAAGCACTTTCGCCAAGCTAATCCCACCGACGAATACTTCAAACGTTAAATTAAATAATTGAAAATTGCGCAGTAAGCAATTTTCAGATATTTCATTTAACCTTCGAACTATTACTCGATGGGATTAGCTTGGCGAAAGAGCTTGGCGTTTGATATCACGACTTCCCACGACCGAAAAGCTTGGTGGGAATCCTTAACAAGTTTTGTTTTGGGGGTAGATATACATTACTATAAATTAATAAAGATGTAAAACTACATTTGGTAGTCCCATGAAGGGAGTGAGTTAAGTTTACATGTTTACTTGTGTGGGTATGCACGATATACCTTTGGTGCAAAGGTTCTACGATAATAAAAATTGGCACGTTCAGCATTTTTTAAATTTGTTTTCTGGGGTCCCCGCACCTCCCATCACATATGGATGTTTACAAGGTCGCATCACATATGGTTGTCATAACTAACTGTTGAAATTTTATTTTGACAATTTTTTTTCAATCACCCTTATTCTTTCTTTAAAAAATGTCACGGAACGATTTCGACAAGTCTCGGCCCAACTTACCTGTGTGGACTTACCGGTATTTAATTTGGCTGTAGAGGGTAGCTTTAGTAGGCATAAGAAAAGCTTATTTTTTTGTGTTGAGATGGAGTAGGAGGGGGCGAGGGTAGGTTATTTTTGAAATTGATGCGGTAAACCAAGAGTTTTGTAAGGATTTTTTCTAGGTCATCAAAAATTTGACAGTCACGAGTGCAATCTGTGTTGTAACAATTAGCAGAGAATGACCTACTTTTTAAAGGTACAGTCCACATTACGTTGGTTTCTAGCTATAACGTTCAAGGTTACCATACAGGGCGAGATTTTCTAAACTTGGAACTCGTTATCTGGGCGAAACTGTTCAAACAAGGTTAGAAGTAAAGTGAACTATCCCTTTAACTTCCTTCTGCTTTGTCGTTTCATTTTACCGACGTCAGGGCAGGACGCAAAGCACCAGGTTGAGGGCTTTTATACCGTCAGGGGTGCAGGTCAGCATTTTATCAAAGGGAGTGCTGAGGGGTGCTCCACCACAATTTTCACACATTAACGTGTTCTTCGTTGTCTATCATTAATTAACATAACTTCCTCCTAATCCTTCCCCCGCTTCCTAAACATCCTTTTAATATTAATAAAATACTCCTCCCTTTCCTTAATTTCATTACATCAGTACAGTAGCGTATATACCGGTGGGGGTGGGGGGGGGGGATTAAGAGGGGTGCTTTGGGTGCTGAAGCACCGGGCTACAGACCGAAAAGGGACCTCAAGGATGCCTCACGGTCGCAAGAAAAATAAAATAAGTTACTACTTTTTTTAATAAAAAATATTTTTACGTTTACTGTTTTTACAAAAAAATTATTGTTAAAAAAGAAAACTTTTTTTTTTATTGTGGGGCGGGGAGAGGGGTCCATGATAAATCTTAAGCACCAGGCCTGTACGAGGCTTAATCCGGCCGTGCCGGGGGGGGATTAGAAAAGAGCCCGTGAGAGAGCTGCAAAACTCCTAGGGAAAAAATAAATATTTATTTGCTATTTTTTGACATTTTTTTTTGATGCAGCCATACATTTCATAAATCAAGAAAAATAATCGTAAAACAAAAAATAGCAGAGGGAATAAACTGTGTGTGGGGGAGAGGGGTGGTAAACTTGCCCCCTCCCCCCTGCCCAACCAAAAAATTATTTACACCACTGATATCAGGAGTTGGAATTAAAAAAAAAAGAAAAAAGGCGAAAAAGGGGTACGGCCGCACCACGCTGAATCCGCTCCTCACCATGCATCAAGCGACTGCCAAGGATAAATAGGTGCTTATATTTGTAATCACATAAGTACTTATATTTCATTTATAGTATTACAGATGCGTTCGTTTTACTACTGGTTGCAGTTCACCATGAAGTTGGCGAATATACCACGACGAACTCGGGAGCGGAGCGCAAATGCCTGAACATGTTCGAAAGAGGGGGCCTTCTTGATAAGATCCTGCTTTTGATTTCATTTGGAAGACGCTAAAGATATCGATTAAGGTCTCAAAAGCTGACTCGGAATATAATAAATAATAAATAAATAAATAAATAAATAAACATTGTTTATTTTTATCCCAACTAATTCAATAAAAACAACAACGACCATACACCGCGAATTAAATGATCGTGAAGGCAAAATGATTAATCTGATATTTATTTTTAGCAAATGCGGATGCAGCCGAAGCGAGAGGGACCCTGGGTGAGGATAGGAAAGGGTTAAGAGAAAACCGTTAGGAGGGGCGGACGACACAAAAATCGCCGCACCGCACCAGCGGTAATACAGAAATTCTTACGCGCTAATTACTACTTCTCTGCCGCCAAGGCAAAATAGTGCACTACACCCGACGGCATACGTGGCTGACTAGCCTCGAACACCCTCGGGGAATTGTGTTTAGGATTTGGATTGAAGATTAATTTGGAATCGTTTTTAATGTATGGCAGATGCCGAGTTTTGGCACAAAGAGTCATAAAAGCCGAAAATAGGACAGTCCACGATACCCTTTGCCCTTTGTGTCACGAAGCCGGTTAATTTTTTTTCTTATTTTTTATTGTTATTGTTAGGACCTGTGGTGGAGGCTAACAAACCGCCTCGGGTCACAAACAATGAAAATGCTGTAATGTTTGCTGCACTAAACATTTTGATGTAAACAAAAACAACTTTTAGTTTAAAAGAAGATGCTGATTATACCGTGAGAATGTGAATTATCCAGAGGTTTTACTTCCTTCTTTAAAAGCTGATTGTTGTTAGAAACGAACGGAGCACCCCTTTAACAATCCGCATATTTTATATCAACTAGCATATCAAGTTCAATTATAGCTTCATCCTTTTCAGTTTCTTTGGATATAAACGAATAAATTAAGCCTTCAGGATACCGAAATAGTGTTTCGCATTCACTACTCCTTTAGTATTACATTTATACGTTTATATATATATTTTTTATTTTAGCAGGATCCAAAAAGTAAAAAAAAAAAAAAAAAATAAATTTAAATAAATAAATAAATCAAATCACAGAAACAGAAACAGAAAATTTAAAAAAAATGTTAGAAATGGCTCCTTTTTTTTGTTCAAAGAATTTCAGAAAAGTATTGTATAAAGTTTCACATGAGTGCATTGTTGCGCATTGATGTTAGAAAAAATATCGTTCCCACTTTTCAACTGAATCAACAGGTTCGACCTGGTTGGTAGACGTACTTAACAAAAAGGGAAACAGTTTAACGAATTTATAGAGTTTAATTATGGCGGCATTGTACTAGTATGCATAATATTTATTAAATAATCACTAATTGCAAGTAACGAGAAGGTAAGTGGAGATCTCCATAAATATCTTTTATTCACGATAATACTGACCTATCACAAATATATATAGCCCTACACTGAAATTTTGAAATGAAAAAATCACTACTTTAATCAATAAGGTATTTAATTAATTTAAATTACTTTTTCAGAACCTTCAATTAAAATATTTTTTTGTTACTCGATATTTTAATCAAGGGCTTAGATAATAACCAGCGACAATAGTTAGTGGAAATTAACTACTTTAAAGCATTGACTTCAGTTGGCTAGATTTTGACCTTAGGTTCCAAAGCAGCAGGGGTTGGGGGGAAAGGGGGCAGCGAGGTGGAGAACCTGACAACCTTTGTGTAATTGACGGAAATCACCGACGGTTAATAGCAGTTGATACCCTCTTAATTACGGAAAAGTTTAATGTTATCTTTTTGTTTGTTAGCGCGAGATAATAATGTAAGTAAGAGTTTAATATAAATCTCGGATATCTGAGGTTGATATACCAAGTTTGACACATTTGATGTATAAGAGTTCGTAATCCTCATCGAGGTGTTCCCATCTTTGTTTGTAGTGTGCATTTCCGAAGAATGCCGAAGGACGCGTGACGTCACGTGTGAACTGAAAAGAGAGAGGAGGAAGACAGGAGTCTATAGAAAATGGCGATTTGTCTCCTCGTGTGATCGGTGCCGAGGGCTGGACACTGGATTAACACCCCCAAAAGTCGGACTGGAGGAGTGGATTGCAAGCGTGCCAGGCTTGTAGGATAGCCCAATAATCAAATAATGGCGGCAAATATGTACAGAGTTGGAGGTAGGTGGGAGGAAAGGGAAGAAGCGTGCTTCTC
Organism: Lithobius niger; assembly: GCA_023313725.1. Lineage (NCBI taxonomy): Eukaryota > Metazoa > Arthropoda > Chilopoda > Lithobiomorpha > Lithobiidae > Lithobius > Lithobius niger. Next base: position 4,676 of record JAHWFP010105944.1, read on the forward strand.
GTTGAATCGTTTGCGTTTTGAATGGCATGCAATGTCGGACTAACGCGGCAGGATATTTGGCTTGGCCGACGACCGACGCATCTAGCGGCCAACTTGGGGCAACCCTACCGCTTTGATATTGGAATTGAGACATTTAATCGGAAATATTGGGGTTTAGAAACTTGTTGGGGATCTAGTTTCTACCCTAATTCGTCGGTTTATATGGATAGTTAAATATAAATGGGGCTTTGTTTATCCGATTTCACTGAAATGGCCAGTGATTCGCCTCTGTTTATTTCCCGATAGGCCTTTCCCGTAAGCCTACCGGTCCACGTTGAACGTAACGTGGTCTCTGGCTTGGGGAGCGTATATCGTTTATTTAAACCCCCACAAACAGTAATTAAGACATTGGATTACCTTTAAAACGCAAATAAATTGTACGCGAGTTGTTGATCTTTAAGATTAGAGCACTGGAACTATTTTTTTGTGCCACCGACAAACAAGCACTACACAAAGAACGTAATTTTTTTTGGTCATTTGCTCATTTCAGACTATGTATATTTTGAGACATCTTCCACTTCGCCCTTTCAAATCCGACGAATCGAAGAGCTTAATAAGGTGAGTTATGTGCACGACTTTGATTTGAATGTTTGGATGGCAGGCTTTTTAGAGTTTTGAGCGGGTAACCTCGCGATGTATATAGCAAGGGGGGGCAAGCAAGCAAGGAGGGGAAAGGGGGGCTCTTGGATTTGGAGGAGCGAGGGGGGGGGGAGGCGTCTGCCACCCTCGACACAAGGCACCCCCTAATGGAAGAAATGAGAAGCTGAGCTAACTCGTTTGTTTGCTTCTTTCAGACTCCCAATGGCAACGTTGAAGCTAAAGTCATGTGCTTCTACCGAAGGCGGGATATCTCCAGTTCCCTCATTATGCTCGCCGACAAACATCAAAGTAAGACATTGAACCCGTCGCTTTACCATTCTTGGCGTATTTTTAAGGTATTTTTATCCAAACTTATTGCGTGTCGTGTTGACGACGCAAACACGAAAATAAACAAGATCCTACACTTTTTGGCCTTTATGGTCAACAAATGGTGCATGTTTTTTATTTACGCGAAACTGTTGCTGTTTAACTTAATTTCAAGTTTTGATTCTAGTTGTTACCGTTGGAGCTTCATTTTCGTAGAATTTTGAAGCAGTTTGTTAGGTCTACAAGTTGACAGACACAGTAAACAAATGTTGCCATGGACAAAATGTCGGATTATTGATGGCTTCTAGGTTATACCCTGAAACTTATCCAAAGCTCACCGATAAATCGTTGGAAACTTAGACCAAGAGTGATTAAGCGAAAAATTTTATATTACAGTGTGTAGGCTGATTCACGGGAAAATAGCTGTTTCTACATGACACCGAATACTATGACTGGACTGAACAAAACTTGAAAACTGGAAAAAGGTTTACACCCCGAAACCTGCTCAAATCTTACCGATAAACTGTTAGAAACTTAATTAGTGATTAAGTGCAAAATTTTATTTTAATGCGTAGACTGGTGTGCGTAAAAATAATTTGTTTCTACATAGATTGAGGATTCCACAGGCAGTTTTACTTTTAATGATTCTTGACGTTGTTGGAAAAAATATCCGCTAATTCAAAAGCAAAACACAGATCGTTTTGCAGTTATCGTGTCTTCATCAGGCGCTCGGTTTAGTTCAATTTTTCTGTTCTTCTACATTTCTTCTATCTCGCATGCTTGGATTCATGTTATGACACGTTGTGTGCAACCGACCACATATCTCTATATGGCCGTGTTGGAGCCAAGTTGGTGATATTCCACTTTTCGTTCAGGAGGTCTTGAATTTTTGGTTGCACTAGTTGGCAAATGGCTGGCACATTACAATTCAATATCTACAAAACCGAGGTGTGCAACTCATGAACATCCAGCCCCCATCGTGCCCATTTATCAGCCAACTAGTGCTCCCAAAAATCCAGGACCACCTGAATAAAAAGTGGAGAGCTAACACCACCTTCTCTCCAATACACGACCACAATCGGTGGTCGCACACGTTATGTCACAACACAATGCAAAAACGTGAGAAAGAAGAAATGTAGAGGAAGAGAAAAACAAAACTAAACTGACTGCCTGATGAAGACGGAATGATATACAATCTCTTAAATGTTTGTTGAATAATTTGCAAAAACGATCTGTGTTTTTGTTGTTAGCCTTTCAATTGGCGCGTAATTTTTCCAACATTGTTTGTACGTAGCCTAACAGTGAATGAATGTTAGTAATAAAACCTACGCATTTGCCCCCCCCCCCCCCCCCCCAAAAAAAAAAAAAAGACGCTAATTTGAGTGGCAAATTTTTGGTAGTGTACTGAACTAAAGTTAGAATCTGAAAACCACCTGCTTCAGGCCAAAGAGTGAACAAGCACACGCAAACGACGACAATGTAAGTCTAACCAAAACCCGATCGACGTGGCAAACAAATCGCTCGTGTATGGAAAATCTTCCATAATCTGGTAACGTGGTTACCGGGACGGTTGAGAGACCAGAGGGACGGTCAAGGGAGAAAATTGCACATTAAAATGGGTAACTACTGTATGAAGCTGGGACACTTTGGGCAGGTTACCGGGACGCCATGGAACATTTTCCATATACGAAATCGCTGCTCGAGCCACCTGTTTGTTGACCACAGAATGTCACGCGACTCGGAACAAACCCCAGCAAGTTGTGCAGAGGAAAATGGAGTGGCGGATCACCACAGCAGCACGAAGCACAACATAGCTTGGGCAGAATTGTGAATGCTTCTGAAACACAACATCCGTTTTGAATCATACCTCGGGCCGCTCGAGTCCCTGTAATGAATTTGCAAGCACTCGCCCATCACGCCCCAGAAGCAGAACTATCTGTGACACTAATTGGTGTAAAAAAAAATTGTCTGCAGCTAATCCATTTTTATCATATGGTTACACACATGTTTATTAGTTTTTTATTAGTATGAATAACTTTTCAGGGCTTTACCCTGTTGATCTTGGCAATTCCACCAATGAAAAGGTCTCTTCAAGACTATTAAAATGGTGTGTTGGAATGTCAAAATTGACGAAATGGCAGAAATTCCGCCAACATTTGTCCACGGCGGCCTAATTCTGCTACGTGGCATCACGCCGAAACTGCCTCCTAGCTAGCTACGCAATGGAATAACCCTACTTCGGCAACGAAGAGATAGCTATGCAATCGCTGCAACCTACAGTTGTAACAGTAAGCACACTGTTCTGTTGTAACAGTTGCACACTGTTCAAAATCAAAAACGTTTCGTAACGTGTAGTCTTTCACGTGCTTGTTCATCCCTTGGCCTGTAGAAGGTAGAAGACACTAATTTTAGTTCAGTATAACTACTGAAAATGCGTCCCTCAACTTAGTGTTCAGCCGACTCTTTTTGGTAAATATAAAGAACACTTTTTAACAATTAGGCCACCTTCTGTTCTTGTGGTGAAAACGCCTTTATATAAAAAAAAATATAAAACAAAACCATGGAAACATGCCAATACTTTTGTTCCCTGTAGCAGAATCAGGGCGACGCTACGTCGCTGTACTGCTGGCAGTGTTGCAGTACGATTTATCCTGCACTTTTTTTTTACTTGGTCTTCTTTTTGAGATAATTTCGTCCAAAATTGAGCGATTTTGACGCTCAAATACACCATTTTAACCGTTTTTTTGAGAGCTTTTGAATGGTGCTATTGTCATGCCAATAGGTATGGTCGTTCTCAAGTTTAGCAAAAACAACCTAACCTACAAAGGTCTACAAAAAAGTTCTCGCACGAAACTTGTTCATGAACCAAAATAGGCCTAACTCAAAATTCTGCACAATGCAAAATTCCACCTTCACACCATAACTGCAACCTGCAGACACCTCCCTCTTCCCGCAGACCGTTTTTAGTTTGTACAAAGCTTGTCGCAGACCGGCAGAAAATATTCTGCTTCTGGGCTTTTGTTTAGACAAAAAGTACTCTGGCATTTACCAATTTTATCACCTACCACCCAAGAAAGAGTGAAGAAGGTACTCCAGACTCTACGGAATTGGGTGCTACTATCGCAACCTCCCCATGTGTGTGCCCGACTAAGGAACCACTCCTATGCTTAAACTAAACCTACTCCCGCACTCTTTGACCCTCCATATCTCTCACCCATCAAACCCAGCTGACCCAACATCACCCATATTCACGATAAGACAAGCATCAGTCGACCTGGCACCCAACCCTTCCGAATGTCAATCCAGTAGCAGTCGCCACTTGGCCAGTAGACCTTACAAAGCACTCGCCACATACCAAATACGTCTTGTATGATGAAAGGTTTCTCTAATTTATGCATTAATAAAATTGTGCAAACTCCAGTAATAATGCAGAAAATCCAATTATATAGCCCGTATAAATCTGAGCATAACGCCGCAAACCGTTCGTCTCTAACTTATACGGTTCCAGAGATACCCCTTTTTTAGTGGCATGCTCTGTAGCTAGTCGCCGATTTGGCGAGTACGGCTAAATTCCAAGTCGCCAACTGTTGATTTCCACTCGCCAAATGGCGAGTGGCTATCGACATTGGGAAGGGTTGCTGGCACCAACACCAGTTCCTCCAGTGAACCCTCCTATTACGCATAGCGCTCAAAGCTTTCCCGGCCATCCACTCGATGGCAGGCATCCTAATGGTAAGCAACGCAGTCTATGCCGTTCCATATGCCGAAGGCGATGCAATTTACATTGGCAAATTTAAAAAAGTCCACGAGTACATACTAGCACTTGACCAGAAAGAGACACAAAAATGGGGTGCCATGCATCGCGTCCAGTTCCAACACAACATCGCCTGTGGCAATACACACGTGCTAATACCTCCAGTGACGCACATCTCCAAGCACTGAAATACATGGCTGCTCAATTTTTTCGGTTTAGAAAAAGTCCCATTCTGTATTTGCCGGGACCCGTAGGCTACATCAAAATATACTGAAAATTACTACCCCCGTTCTGACTGCAACCCTCTTCAAAAAATGGCATAAGCAGCTAACTCGCACTCGGACAACAAGCGAGCAGCACAAGATGGCAGCACCATCCAAACGGCCGATGGCGCCGAAATTCAAATATGAGCCCGAGCATGTAGTTGGTAGTTTGGTATGTGCTCGTACGTTTTTTGCTCGAAGAAGTTAGTGGGACGTTTATGCAAATACAGTACGTAAATATATTTTGTACGAATATTATACTACCGTAAATTTGCAAGATCACTTAGTGTTGCTGCTGCTTCTTTTCTGGCATAGCTTATGTCCTGTTTTCACATTACAGAACATTAAGGTTGAAAATTCACCATTTTTACGCTTGATTTCACAAAAACTCGATATAACAAATACAACTGCGAATTTTCGATAGTCAGTAGCCTAGTCCTGGAGGTGGAATGGCTCAGGCGACTATCTTCTTCAGGCTCTACATCAACACAGTTTCACTACTTTGTTGTCGTAACGACCGTTTGTCTGCTTAACTTGGAGTGCGGCCGCCGGTACAGGGTTGTTCATAAAAACTGACGACCCAAAATTTTTTTTAGTCAAACTTTTTTAGTTAGCACCATCACAGCCAGGAGAGGACCGAACTCAAATCTAAGATTTCTGTCCTCTCCTGGTTCTAAGGGATGCTAGCTAGAAAAAATGGACATTTTGGGTCGTCAGTTTTTTGTGGACCACTGTATTTGTTCGGTTCATTGCAAATTCGGAGCACGGCCCTCTGTATTTGTTGGGTATGTCGCCCATTTCTCAACAAATACCCAACAAATACCGGCGCCCGCGCTCCGAATTAGCAACAAACCCAACAAATACCGGAGGCCGCCCTTCAAGTTAAGCAGACAAACGGTTGTTATGACGACGACGAAGTAGTGAAAATGTGTTGTAGAGCCAGAAGAAGGTAGTCGCCGGAGCAATTCGACCTCCAGGACTACTTACTATCGAAAATTTGCAGTGATATTTGTTAATCGAGTTTTTGTGAAATTAAGCGTAAAAAAGGTGAATTTCTCAACTTTAATATGAATTTTCACAGTAGACAATGTGACATTTTCAAATTACAGCACGTAATTGCGTTGACCAAGAAATTAGATAAATTTATCAGTCAATGAAAAAGGCTGAACCACAACCCAAATTTTAAACTGTCTTCACTGAACATGTAACACTTATAAGAGTTTATGCACACTATTCACGCAGTACAATCTTAAAGCCGCTAAGTGTTGGATTTTATTTGGCAAGTTTTTACACTTGTAAATCAAGGACCATGCTAGTGGTCCGCTCGCCAAGTTCAATTATTGTCGCACTTCATTGTAAGAAAGTCATTATTTAACTCCTGCATTGTTGTTGCATGGCCAGTAGCTTTGGTACTTTAGATGAAACCAGAGTTGAGCGTATTTGACGATGATCAGGATAAATACCTATGCAGCGAAACAGCTTGAAAATTGTTGGAAATGGGCAGTCTGTGTCCTAACAAGCAATAGTTGTATGTCAATCAAGTGCACAAACTGTATCAAGGTGATAAAAGTGCGTGAAGATCGTTGATTTCAGCTTACTACTATATACTGACTACTGACTTATTCCGCTCATATAAAATAAATTATGCGACAGATAAGAATGAAATTTGGTATTCAGCACTCTTTTAACTCCAATACGTGCCTTTTGAGGTTTGCAATCATTTGTAATGCTATTTTTCTGTATGTTGGGAAAACGCCACTGGTGATCAAAATAAGAATTACTCGTTATTAGTGTTAACGAGTAACAATGCAAACGGACTGCCAGAAATAACCGGCAACACAACGTTGTTGACAAAATGCACGCGCATGCATGCAAGCTTTGGGCCATTAAGCTCCGCGCTACTCATTGTTGATGGTTGAATGGAAATCAGCAAACGCTTTAATTTATATGATTGAAGTCCTCACCCCAGCGAAACTAAAAATTAATATCTCCGTTCGTATTCAATATTTTTCGACCAAACTTGGCCAGATACTAGATAAATGGGCAGTGGAAACAATAAGATGCCAGTCAAAGAGTCAGAGTGGGTCTCACCCACCTCAAGGGAATTAGCGAGAAAGTGGCTAGAGTGCTTAAAGAAAAAGGTTTTGAAGCATTCCTGAAGAATGGTGGGAATATCAAAGACGAACTGCTGAAAAAAAACGGATTAAAGTGACGTACGAGGAAGACCAGAGTGTTTTGTCTTAGATCCCAAATACACGTGATGGAGCGTACAGTCCCATGTGATGAGTACAGTACTCTTTACATTGTAGAAACGCGAGTGGGAGTTAGAAAGACTTAAACAACACATGGCTGATACGAAGAATAAAGACACAAGAAACAGCATTGCATCCCATCACATGCAGACGAAGCATGAAATTGGATGGAGCAAAAGCCGATGGGCGAGAGGACCTGCTGCATGTAGTAGGCCCATCGCATCCAGTGAGCCAGACGCATGCAGCGGGCCACGCCGAGCGCCGGTTTTGAATCACGATGTCCAAAACGATGTAGTTACAACCTCTGAAAACTCGTTAATGCCTGACGAAGACGGACGAATACTGTCTGTTGAAAATTTGCAAGAATCTGGTGAGATTCCTGTAATGTGAAATTGTGCGTTAAATTTTCTGGGCTGACAATTTTATCGATATGAGCTTTCAGAATAAAAACTGCTAAAGTATTTTTAAAATAGGACGCCACACCAAAAAATAGAAAAGTGATATCTAAAACAAAACCCACGAGTGAAAGAACCCGCCACGTTTCAGCCAATCAAAGTTGTGATATCACAGCCAAAAAGGCTGCCACCAAGTTACTACTTCAGTTGCCAAGCTAATCCCACCGACTCTTACCTCACACGTTAAATCAAAAAAATGACCATTGCTACTATCGGTAGCTTGGCAGGTTATTTCACCCATGTGGGTTTTGTTTTAGATACTTTGTAATCACGCCAGTCACAGTTTGCAGTAAAAACCTTCTGTATTAAGAAGTCTGTGTACAAAGAACCATTTTTTTTGGCACACTAAATGTTAAGCAGAGCGCATACTGTATTGTTCATATGCCTAAGTAAAATGAGCCTGTTGGCCTTCAAAAATATTGAATATGACTGAACAAAAGTTGCAAGCTGAAGGGAACTGGAAGAGTAGACACATCACTCAAAAAATGAGAAAACGAGTTGGCTAAGTAAAGCGATTCATGCCTGATATTTCTTCCTTTCTAAAGAGTCGCCCGATTCCACTTGGTGCCCCAGGTTTAAAAGACATCAGCCAATAGGCTAATTGGCTTACAGATGTTGACGTAGTCTATACTCTCCAAAAAAGTTTCATTTGCGTAGGGATAGTCCGATATTGATATTGGTATCGGTATGATCTGTATTTATCGATTTTTTTTGCCATATTAGTTACGCCAAGAAATGCAGCCATCTTCCCTGCAAAACTCGACATCAAGCGTGGCAAACGCAGCAACCAATTGAGAAAGCAAAGCCATTTTGCTTAACTAGTTTGTAATGAAAAAGTAGCAAGTGACAGTTACGCTGCTTTTAAGTTTTACAACGACCAACGAAGATGAATGTGCTGAAGCCATAAGTAGGAATAAGAGTAAAAAATGCTGTTATTGCTGCACAGAACTTTTTGGATGATCTTAGCAGTTGGAACCCGTGCAAAACAGAAAACTAAAGTTGCATTTGTATGGAAATTAAACTTTTAGTGGATTTATTTTGATTAGGATTGGTCGGATCGGATCGGTAAAAAGTCATATCGGTCGATCCTTACATTGCGTTGCCGCCAACTAAAAATAGATCAGCATCGCTGCGGTCAAACAGACTTTAAAGATAGAATTCCAATTGTTGGTATTTATTATTTGTTCAGTTTGAAACAAAATTTAATTACGTATGCGCACGGTCTACGAGAAGTTGTCAACCTGCTTCCGTGAAATGGGCATTAATTTTATGCGGTCTCCTTGAAATGGTGTACAGGGATTGGTTTCATGTAACGACAAAATAAATAGAGATGCAAACCTATTTACGTTACTTTTTGAACTAAATATCAGACTGCCTTAGCGGGGAATTTAACCCACAACCTTTGAAACCAAAAGCCATGTCAATATGGCTTAGGGTAGGACTTCGGTCTTTGGTTGCAAAGGTCGTGGGTTCAATTCTCTACTCAGGTAGTCAGGTATAGTTTAAAAAGCAAAGAAAATAGGTTTGCACCCCTATTTATCTAACCCCTGTCGAGCCCATTTGGCTTTCCGACTTTCCGTCCAGCTTAACGGCAAAATAAATGGTATCCCCGATTTATAGTTGTGAATAGCCCTTTCGAATGCCGGTTTCATTCTGTCACCACTTTGCTAGCAGACCTTAGAAAACGACTCACCATTTCACAATTTTTACATGCCACATAAACAAATTTACGCATTTACAAAAATGTACTATTTTGTCTTTTTTCTAAAAAGGTGTTACAGCACTCGCAAACCATTCTTTTTTTTTTAGTTTATACGTTTTTATTTTTGTATTTTTGTTTTTAATTCCCATTGGTTGGAGCCTTGTGGTGAGGCTAGACTGTTGGTCTGACCGCAACAAAATGGCGGACTGTGATGTGTTGGTTGAGAATGGCGATGTTGATTGGAATGGACGTGGTCATTGGTTAAGATGTTCAACGTCTCGTGGAGACTGGTTCTTGTGAGCGCATTACGGTGCATTAGAATTGTTCTGTGGTGTGGGAAATACAGGGATATTTTAGATCGACATTGATCGTTCCGCTATGGGAGAATGGCAACAACGTTTTTTAATATGGTGTGGCCTTTCTATGTGCGACGAAACCAAAAGTCTGCTTTGGTTATTGGTGCAGTATGATTTAGGGATGGGTCGGTAACCAAAACCGAATTTTCGGTTTTTATTAAAAACCGACACTGAAACCGATTCGGATTTTGTGTCGGTTTTCCGTACGGTGTACGAAAATCAAAAAAATGATTTGTTGTTTTACATTTTTTAATAATTATCATTTTCCACGTATAAATGACAGCAAAGCTCCTAGCTCTTAATAGTTGAGGAAAATAGTGCCACAACTAGACCCACGGTCTATGATGGTGCTGAAAGTGAAAGGAGTAAGTTGAAGCTAGTAATACAACTGTTGCAAGAAAAAAAATTAGGAAAATCTGGTTGGGGTGGATGGTGGCAAAAACCGATACCGAAACCGAGGTTTTTTTGGGCGTGAAAACTGAAACCGGAACCGAAATCAAAAAAATGAAACCGACCCATCCCTAGTATGATTGCAATATGATAGCTTTACGGAAGCTGGTTGTTGAAATAGGAAGGTGTGGAACTCTTCACATGTGTTTGAGGTTGGACGAGTAGCCAACGTGGGGCTTGGGTGGTAGTGGGACCATGGGGCCCTCACCATGAGTGTCGCAGACAATAACCGGGATTGGTTTAGGTTTATGGTGCTCGCGTCCGGTTAGCGAAGTATGGGCAACAGCGCCCTCTGTGGGAGATAAGATGATATTGTCCAAATAGGCTAGTTTTTGGTATGGGGTGAAATTGAGCGAATACCAAATGGATCGATGGGGTTTGCATCCCCCCGATTTCGCTGCTATTTCTAGGTTGATCGATTTGGTGTCTACACGGTTAGTGTATTCAGAAGCCGTTGCGTATGGTCAGTGTGGTACAAGATCGGAATGTAGTCACGATCGAGGAGATGTAGCATCTTTTAGGGCAGGCTGAAAGTGTGGTGTGTACTGTGGTTGGTGCCCGTTTGCGTATGTGTTATTGGTAAGTGTGATCTCAGTTGGGGTGTCTTAGTTTTCGGTTGGGCTGTGGATTGGCAAAGTAATCTGATTGCGTAGTTTCGGTGAGCTATCGCTTGTATTGGTGGGCTCGTATCGTGACCTGGATTGCTAGTCAGAGGTTTTACAGGGTCAGTCGGTAAGCAGGACGTAATGGTGGTTGTATCTTGTTGTTGGGTGCATGGGGGGGGGGGGGAGAAGAGCTCGTTGTGGGACGGCATGGCCCACGGTCTGTGGTTTCAAACGGCGGCTCTTTACAATTTACATGTCGACACTAAGGAGCTCGGGGGGTTTTGGATAGTAGTGTATGTCGATAAACATTAGGGGCGCTAGGTGCCAGTAATTGATCCGCATCATCCGTAAGCTATGGCGTTCGTAGGGTTGTGTGGCATAGACAGTATTCATTCATTCATTGTACACCTGAGATTAGGGGTTAACAACGCTCGAAAAATTTGAGTCCAGTCGAGCTTAGACTTGGGCTCAAGCTCGACTCAACCCTTCTTACGAAAGGTCGAATGTTGAGTATTTCTAGTTTATCATATGAAGCGTTGCAGAAATCAATAAAACTAATTATTTAAAAAAAATCAGCTTACTTTCTTATGTGTTAATGAGTTAATTGGTTTGAATTTATACTTTTAGCATACGATCGAAACTTAAGCGAGGGTTGACCGGATGTTTCGACACATGTTCTGCTGAGGGCACTGATACAATTTTATATTGTAACTTGGCAGTTAACATTGAACTTGGTTGAAGAGTAGCCTACAATTTTATATTGTAACTTGGTAG
>JAHWFP010105944.1:16241-26280 GCA_023313725.1 Lithobius niger
GAACTTGGTTGAAGAGTAGCCTACAATTTTATATTGTAACTTGGTAGAACAATGAGCTTGAATTAAAAAGTTTCGGGAAAGCTCGAAATTTACTCGATTCGAATCAACTCGAAATCAAATTATTGAGCTTGCACACTCCTACCTGAGATTCTATTTGGTTGCGTCACCCGCGACTGCCCAACTGCACAGGTTTGCACAGGGATGTTTCATTTAAATCACAGGCATGAAAGCCTTCCTCGTTTTAGCCGATTTCCTCATTTTTTAGCTTTGTAAACCTCCTAAAAATGCCAATTGATCAAACCGTATTCGTTTCGCCCTTGTCCTAAAAATGCATCATAGACCCTAAAACTGTACAAATTTAGTGGCTTTCCTCGTTTTCAACCAAGAGTAACTTTCATGCCTGAAATCAGCATCAATTAAAAAAATCATTGATTTAAATTATTTTGCATAATTTAGAACATTTACTCAATATTTTTTATTGAAAAATACTTCACTGTATCGCAAAGTGATTGCAATGTTGCTGGAGTGCACAAGAGCAAAATCCTACATAGGTTCATTTTCTGTGTTGGGTATTCGCTTCACCATTTAGCAAGCACTAGAAGACGCCCGTGTTAGGCACGGCTGGTGTTAGTTGGTCCGTTGCATGAAACAATATTTCGCTGGCTAATGAGTTACTTCACGGTTCCAATATGCCCACTGACTGGCACAAATATCACAAACGCAAGCAATTTAAATTTTTAGTCGGAATTCTGGACTTTGTTCACCTAAAACGTAATAACAATATTAAAACGAAGAGTAGCAATACGGTGCTCCAGCCAACGACACGGCCATGTTTGAAAGACGTCAACCCGGTATTCATAAAAGATAGTTACGCCTAAATTATTAACCCTTTAAGGACTGCATTTGCGCTGAAAAAATTACGGTAATAGCTTCTCACCCACTTGAAGTAAGGGAATGAAACTTGTGTCATTTTTTTCCTTAATGATCTGGCCTTCATATCACATTTTTAGTTTTCACTGTTATTGGCTGAAAGTTTTCAATCTGACCTGTAGAAGAACGGTAAACGATGATTAAACAGCGGGCGCATTTGGGCGCACCCGTCCTTAAAGGGTTAAAATAATACTTCCTCGCTGAAGCCCGTTCTACACACGGGTGGTGTTGGATGCAGTTTGCTAAGCTTATTACAATACCTCTTGATACAATGTTTTCAGTGAAAACTGATGAAGAATTTTCATAAGAATGCCTTGCTGTGGAATATAAAGGAATATCTAGTCTCTTAGCCTGTGCAGGAAAGTCATGTGGGTCTGGTTGAATAAAGAAATTAGAGTGGGTTAAATAATGTCTGCAGCAGGCCGTAAGAAAGACCCCTTAGTTTTTCTGACGAGACGCTTAAATGCAAATACAGTAACCGAGCCAGAATATAATGAAAATATAACTCTCTCTCAACTTTGGTTAAACAAGGTTTTGAAATGAATTTTGTTTTTTAACGATTCTTACCCCTCCTATTCAATGTTCAAATGTTGCAATACAAAATAACTTACTTGGTATACCTACAATTACGTGGGCAAAAACAAAATAATTTTTTTTGAAAAATCCAATTTAGATTAAAAAAAAATCCAACTTTTTTTTTATTTAAAAAAAATGGGGAAGGTCTGACCGATGGCTGAATTTTGCTGATCCTGATGGGAGAAAAAAAGCATATTGCCGATTACCGATGCCGATGGTTGATTACATAACATTAAACTTACAGTTTAGGCATTTAAAATTCAGTTTTTTTTTTTTATATTTCTCACATTTAATAGGTTTTTTTTTTACATTACTTTACAGTTTTTTCCCCCATTGGCTTCATCTTTTTCCTGTCTTACTTTCATTTTGCTTATACTTGGCACTATGGATCGACCGATACAGGTTTTTGCCGATCCAATCCGATCCGATGCCGATAACTGTCCTACCGATCCCATCCGATACCGATATTTAATATTTTTAACCAAGCAAAATTTATAAACTTAATAAGAACTAAAAAATACACTATTATCCGTGTTACTTCATATAATTGAAAATAAGTTATAATTATCATATTTTTACACTTTTATTGTAATGAGTTACAAAATGTTGTTATTATTACACACAATGGATCTATCTGGGTAAAATTTACCACTGCTTATCCCGTCCGGTTCCTTGTAATTTTTGGCACCTTCTCTCTCATACCAGTACCACAAGTAAAAAAATGAACATATGGACCATATTTAAAGTTAAATGCCAAAAAAATAGAAAAAAAACATTTATCAGCACTGTAGTACAATGAATTTAACGCTGATTAAAATTATTCATTACAAACGATTTAAAACTTCTGATGTTAAGTATGAGTAGCCTACTTTTGTAATAACTGCATATGCACACTTGCATGAGAGAAAAAAACGAAAATCGGAAATTATAAAACTAAACTTTACAGGGGCTAGTCACGCCTTTTAATTTCAAATCAACAGTCGAGAGTTTCCAGGCTCTGCTCCTCAAACCCCCATCCCTAAAAAAAAAACAAAATCCTAGTAATTAAAATAATGGTCGAACAAAAAGTTAATTACGAACGAATGACAATTTAACGCTGGACATTGGAAAAATATTCCTTTGCTTACTTTACTTGTCCCCTCCCCAAACTCACGTCTAACCAGTGGTCTAACTAACATAGTTAGGAAAACGCGATTTAAAATCACCGTAGCCCATTTAGCCAACTCCCCAGCACGAAACAAAACTTGGGTGTTTGCTTTACCATTCCACTCTTGAATTTCTACGAATAAACCTTTTTGCTACAATATCTTTAATTGGTAATCCATATAGGCTATTTCATTCAGATCCACTTGAAACTAGTTTTAAATAGATCATAGTTCTGGGATAAACTGACTACGGCGAAGAAGCCGGATGTTTACAAAATGCTCTTTAAAAGTTGATACCCGAAAGGTGCACCTACTACCAGTAAAATGGAGGATACAGCTTGAATAATTTTAACAGTAGTAAAAACACAGGATTCAAGTACATACTTGGATATTGTTATACTACAACAGTAATAAAGTATTTTTAAAACGTAATAATTTTAAATTTGATGAGACGATTTTTTTTAATGGCTTATTCTGCATTACTTATTCCCGGTTGTCCGCGCATCGAGCACCCTGCCGATACCAGCTAAGACAAAAGACAATGCAGTCCGTAACAAATAATTAAAACGTTTCTCGTTACCACATTTTTTATGGATTTGTATTACTAAAAAAAATTATAATTTTGACATAATATATTTTTAAAATTAATTAAACATGGTACGCTATTTACCAAATTGTCCCTTGATTGTCACAAATCGGGGTGCGAATTTTCGGTGGTCTTTATCTTTTTGACAGATCTCCCACCTTCCTCAGGCACTTCGAGCGTTGAACGCCTTTTGACTTGGAGAAACGGGAAGTTGTTTTGAATTTCCCGCACGTGTTTGTGCTTCCGGTTTGGGAGGAGGGATAAAATGCGGCGAGCAGTGGCTCCATCTGTGGAGCTTGGGAAGAGATAGGAGGGAGGAGCGCTTTCCACTTGCAATTCAATCGTTGTGTCAATTCTGATGTATTAATCCGATTGACATCGCAATGTGAGGCTTCTTGGTTGTTCATGAGAGATTTTTTGGCATTCTGGAAGTGATGGATGGAGATGCTTTCCAAAGCTCGAAGATGTGGCTCAGACTGTGTGTCAGATTTCAGAAGCATTGTGGTTTTCTTCCAAGCAATTTCGTGATTTTTGGAGATGTGGTGAGCCGCAACTGCACTTCGTTTGGCTTTCCGTTTCTCCACAGCCTTCATGTGTTCTCGAACTCGGGTGCTAATTCGACGTTTGGTTTCGCCCTCATAGATGGCGTCGCAGTCCGAGCACGGGATAGCATATACCGCTGCCTTGTTCTGCGGGAGGCTGCAGAGAACCTCGGGGTCATCCGAGGGGGGAGGAGGGGCAGTTGTAGTGTCCGTTGTTAGGTGTAGTTCTTGGCAAGTCGGTGGAATCATAGGACCGACGTTCCTGCTCCTGCTCTAAAGACCACCGAAAATTCGCACCCGGATTTGTGACAATTTTGGTAAATAGCGTACCATGTTTAATTAATTTCTGTTACCAAGTAAAACAATGAGCCTTTCGGCCTATCATATTTTTAAAACCTTTTAAAAATCACAACCCGCTTATTCACTGTCCAGGATTACTGACTAGCACGTTTTCTGTTGGCCCTTGCGAGTGAGCTCCACAACAAAGAGATCTTGCAAGGATCGGAAGTTATGCTACTAATGCTTGTAAAATCACCGATTTCTTTAACTAACAAAAGGTAAACGAGATCGCAAATATAAGTTTATGTACTTTTACGTTAAATATTTAATAAAAGTAACTAAGATACACAATGTTCAGAATTAACCAAATTTTGGCTGGTTTTGGCACGTGCTCCGGTCGGACCAGCAGCTGGTGCTTTGTTCCCGTCGATCGCTAGACGACTTAAACGCAATGCACTAGACATTAGTATTAGTATTTACAAGAATTTATCAATGTTTGGTATTGAGAGGTGATAAGCCTTTGCTAGTTAATCTGTTAAACCAAAGCAATTTACAAAACTGAAACTTGCGTTTGGCAGTGAAGTTGACATCGGTATCGGACACATAAGCCGATACGATTCCGATCCGATTATCGGATGAAAAATATCGGCCGATGCCGACACCGATCCGATGATTGGTCGATGCCTACTTGGCACAATATAAAACTAGATGAAAGCAAAGTAAAAGTAGGAGAGCAAAACAAATTTTTAAAAGCAAGACGAAACGAATGTGCAAAAAACCTGCAAGTAAATTGCTATGAATAGAATTAAATGAAAAAAGACTCAATGCAAGGAAATTAGATAAAGCTACAGTTTATTAGCAAATGACATTTGTTTATCTTTAAGAAACGTATTTAATTGCATTGGAATAATCTTTTTCCTTCAGTTTTTTATAAACTTGTAAGAAATTTACGCTAGTTTCAATAACGAAAACTGTAGCAGAACAAACGAATAAGCAACGACCACAAAGTGCACTTTTTCCAGAAATAGTAATCTACCACTTTAAAACTAGCTTTTCCGAATGTGGACGTTTGATTCAGGAAACTATCCTCGTTTACATGAAATGCAACATCATGGCTAACATACTCTAATTTAATGCAAAGTAACAATAAACTAAAGTAACTGACTGACTGCGTGTTATACGATGACTAAGCCAATGTAAGTTTTAAAACGGCTATGTTGTGTTATCGGCTGCTTACGGTTCTGTTAACGTGTTAGAGCGAGAAGCACTGTGCAAGTAGAGGTGTACAGTGAGCATTGTAACTGTGATGTAGCAATCAGTTCCTGATCGGCTTTGAATTTAAAAATTTGTGCTTTTAAAATATTCAACATTACACCGACAACTAATCATCCGCAACTAGATGGAGCTAATATATAAATCGCATTTGGCCATTTTAATACAATGCATTTATTTGGCGTAAAAATCCATCGTCCAAACCATCGGCAAATACACGAATCCATCGACCGATGCTGATGGATGAAATTTAGCAAACCATTGATGCCGATGCATTGGTCGAACACTCGGACGGAAAGGTGCCTGGGCGCTGAATTTGTGGATGCCATTAGCGTGTCATGGTTAGGGCTGTCTCCATAAGATTTTGAATGTCAGATACTTGTGATTGGAGAGCCGCAAGTATGCTTCTGAATGGACTGGAGAGGCGCCGCTTAGTTCGTGTTGTCGCCAGAGATGGCCAGTGCTACCATTTACCCTTTACTGCAGGAGGAGGATCTGCTCTGGGAACCGTATACGGCGGCACCGGATCATTGGGTCGTGTGTAGGGCTGGCACGCGGTTGTACGATAATCGATAATTCAATAATATCAAGATAAAACTTTGTCAATTATTGTATCATCCTTTTTCTGAAGTATCGAATTATTGGAGTAAACTGACAATTAGCACAGAAACGGTGACGCTATTTCAAAATGTCGTTAAGGAAACGTTGTTTCCGCAAATTTTCGACAAGCATTAATCAACACAACTCGCTTGTCTTCATCAGGCTTCTACTGCGGGGTTGTTTGAGTTTGAAATTACATCGTGTTGTTGGTTGTTCTTGTTGCGTTCAGGATGGCGACCACTGATCAGTAAAGGCCAGCTGGGAGCCAAGCATCGTGTTGCTTTCCACTTTACTTGTAGCAGAGAAGATAGGTGTGGGTGGATCAAGTGGGAGATGTTTGGATAAGCTGGGAGTTGAATGTTCATGAGAGAAACTTGTGCTATTTCAGACTGGATTATGGCTATGGCCTCCAGTGCCCTTAAATGTCTATCACGATTGGAGTTGGAGTGGACCACTGTTTTGATCTGATCCCATGCTATATCGTGTTTTGTGGATTCGTGGTGCATGGCTACACCATTATCTTTGTCCCCCGATCTCGTGGCTGTTACATGCTCACAAATTCTTGTGATGACTTCTCTTTTGGTCTCTCCTATGTAGATTGCAGGGCACTCTACATGGAATTTTGTAGACTGCGCAACATGTTTTGGGGCAGTTTTTGGCTAAGGTGTCACGTGGGGTCTTAGTAGGTGGTATTTGCTCTTGGGAACAGGGGAGGTCGTCAAGAGGTGCCATGTTAGTTTTTATTTCGTTGCGTGTTTGGTATTTATGTGTAGTTCCTGGTAAGCTTTGTGGACTTCCGTGTTTCTCTCTGTGTGGAGCTGTTGTGGTGTGAGGGGCTGGGTTGTCACTGGGTGTGGTTCTGTTTCGTAGCATCTGTTTTAAGTTCAGGGAGTTTCTAGTAAATCCCTGGAAATTGTGCTGTGCGAGAATGCGTTGAAGGTGTTCCGTGGTTCCACGAATGTAGGTGAGGCCAATTTTGGTTGGGGGTTCACTGTTTCCAGGTGCCGTTTTTTTCTATTGCTGGGTTGTTGTTGGGAGTGCGACGTCTGATGGTGAGTGCTTGTTTGATGACTTGGTTGAGGATGGCTACTGGCAACCACCCAAGTGAGGTATCAAGTTTTTGCTGAAAAAAAGTGAGTGGTAGCTATGTTGTTGTTGGAGGAGTTCCTTACTAGGCATACCATTTCTTGTTTTGCAATGGCTCGGAGTTGGGTGGTGGGGTGACCTGATGTGTATGGTATCCCTCTGTGAGTGGTTGTAGGTTTTTGTAAGGTTGGAAGCTTACTTTCTTGTTGGTGTGTGTGACTAGGACATCGAGAAATGGAAGACACTGGTTGGTTTCGGTTTCCATGGTGAAACCTGTGACACGTCAAGTTACTAAAAAAGATGTTGAACTCGACAGAGTTGCTAAAACTGGTTCTGTCTACTGTTTGTCACATTCAAAACACACATTCTGGCAAATTACAGGAACTCCTATGGGTTACTCCTGTTTGCCAGCATTGGCAGAGCTCACTCTACAATTTCTAGACATAATGATTGCGAAGAAATTTCCAGAGTTGCCCATCTGGAAGCGATACGTAGATGGTATTTTCGCCACTCACCTTGAGGAACCGACCATCTTAGAAGCACCTAACTCTGGAATGAAGCACTCAGGTTCACCAATGAAGCTGAATAGATGGTAAGATAGCTTTCCTAGACGTGCTGCTCTCCAGAAATGAAAGTTAATCTCTTTCTCACCATACCAAAAGCCATCGTACACGGGATGAGGAATTCATTACACATCAGGACGCCCGCGTTCACTCCTCTGAGCCATCCTGGCAAATGAACTAACTCACATTGTTGAACATTCCTCGACCCAGCAAGTAGCTGAAAAGTTCCTAGCTAATGTGAAGACAATGTTCTTCGAAAGAGGCTTCCCAGCCAGGACGTTGAGACCCAAAAGTCGGGGCAGCGAGCGCGAATGAGGCTTCAAGGGCAATCCAATCAACTCCAAGGCAGACCAGCAACCTACATAACATGCTTACCTGGAAAGTGTGAAGGAATCCAAAAAGTGCGTTAGGAACAGGGGTTCGAGTGTATCCACCGAACCTCAAGAAACTGCGCCGTGCCACCAGAAGTTCAGAAACATTAGGTACCTGAAACCCACCAGCGTGTCCTCCTTCCCAGCCCCCCCCCCAACCTCCTCCTCCCACTACCAGCCCAGAACGTAGTGGGGGCCACCCACCTGGGAGAAAAATGTAACGGCATTACGAACACCATCGTCGTACTGGACACTACATTGCATGGGACAAGACTTCCATTCGTCTCAAGTCTTAAACCAAGAACGAAGCTCATCTTCGTGCGTTGGAGTCACTAGCTATTAAGAGATTATCTCGCCGGCGGGTGCTTCTAATGAACCTAACTAGAACTAGACCCACCTGTAAAGACATGGAAGGCCTGATGTACCCCAAACTTACAGCGAAGTTTGAGAAAAGGTGGCAGGAACAGTCCAACCTCGATTATAGAGATCAGTGGTCCAGCCAACCGCCATTTTAAAATCCTATGTGACACCCATGTGAGGAAGTCGTTTACTATGTTTTGAGAGACATTTCTGAAGGAGAACGTTCTTCTCCGAAAATAAAAAATACAGTATTCTGAATTGTATTTTCCTTTTTGGTGGAAAAGGTGTTCATTTTTCCCCATTATGTTTGGTGCTCACTTGGTTCCAAAACTGCTGAAAACAGAATATACAACCGAATAGTTGTACATTTCACAAAATACCTAATATACAGCCTAATAGTTAAACTGCTAAATACAGAATATAGAACCGAATAGTTAAACTGCCGAGTACAGACTAGACTATACAACCGACTGACGAAACCTAATATACAGGGTGGTCTGCAAAAAACTGTCGACCCAAGATTTCTAAGCCCAACTTTTCTAGTTAGCACCCCTCAGAACCAGGAGAGGATAGAAGTCAAATCTAAACGGGAAGATTTGTCCTCTCCTGGTTCTGAGGAGTGCTAACTATAGAAAAGTTGGACTTAAAAATTTTGGGTCGTCAGTTTTTTGTGGATCACCCGTATAACCTAAACAGTCTTACATTAACAAAATTGAATAAGGTAATGCTAAAAAAATTATTTGGCCGAATACCGAATATCTCGTGCATCCATTGGAGAAAGGAAATGCTGGGACAAGACGGGAAGGAAAAAGGGAGGGAGTTGATTTTAGGAAAGACGGAGGGAGAGGATGGGAAGAAAATGGATTATTATAGAAAAAAAATTGCCTGTCCCAGTAAATGTTCAAGCAACACGTAACGAAAACTGGGAAACAATCACGGGCAAAACAAAATCCTAGTGAAAGCCAGGTACGATTGCTAGTACCGTTAATAATCACTTGTAGAAATAGCCTCACTGTAACTAGTGCAACTTGCTGATGGAAAATGGTTAAAAAGTTGAGTTTTTCTCACTTTATGGTGTAAAATTTAGGGATATAGCAGGGGTCGTAGAGTTCCTACTTTTTCCTTATTTCCTACTTTTTTGTTTTAGTTCCTTATTTTCCTACTTTTTTCCTGTTTTGAGATGTACAGTTCCCTACTTTTTCTCAGCAATTCTTATTTTGTAAATGTAAGTATAAATTATTGAAATAAAATTTGAGTTCGATAAATAAGACACGAACTTCGTTGGCGTACTCGGTCCCTGGCTTGTTTACAATGCAACGAGGCGTTCTGCGCGCGCGCATTGAAAAGCATCACTTCCGGTTCCGCATCGTGCGCGACGGTTTCGTTTTTGCAAGTCAACTGTCAAAGCATCAACGTTGCTAGGTCCGTGCTCGATCCAAGGATAAAGTGTCGGTTAAGTGCTTAGCCTACTATTAGGTGTCAACTAATTAAATTTCGTACTCTGCTGTTTGTAATTTCGTTTTTCGATACAATGAATGTGTATTTAAAAAATGTAAGTGTTCTGTACACTATGTGCGTTGTGCGTGCTGACTCTGAGCCAGCTGTTAGTGATAATACACCGACGGAATGGTTTTATCGCACATTTATTTATACCCAGTTTGTAAAACGTCAACAACGAACAAATATTAGGAAGGTTAATGAGCTAGAATTATGTTTAGCAGTATTTCAT
>JAHWFP010105944.1:32167-73250 GCA_023313725.1 Lithobius niger
CAAACCTTTTTAAAATTTACCTTTGTATTTTAAAGTTTAGTATTATACAATTTTATGCTGAATTAAATGAACAGGTGTTTCTTACATATTTCGTTAAGAAAGTTATTTACTACGTTAAGCATGGCTGTTATCAGTTAATCATGTCTGGTTTTTAATCGGTTTTTATCTGTCAGTAATGTCTGAATTTAAATTTCTTTTAAAGCATAAATATAGCCCAATCAAACTATTAATTAAATCGAAAATGCAAAAAATATTTACATCTTTAGCCATGGTTATCAGTTAGGCATGTCTGGTTTTTCAGCTGGTTAGCTATTCCTAGCATTTATGTCTGTCTGCATTTAAATTTTATTTAATATTTTAATAACACCGAACAAAACATTTAATTAAATCTCAAATGTAAAAAAAAATAAAATAATTCTTTAAAAAATAATCAACTTATGTTATTGTTGATTAGTTAGTCCTACTTCCGGTAGGCTAGGACTGACGATCTTAAAAGCTATGTTTACATCGTCGGACAGTGCCTTCATCTGAAAACGAAATTAAACCAGCAGATCTCAGCAGTTTCTACAAAGAAATGAATCTTGAGTACTTAATCTTAACACCTACTAAATGAAGTGAATGTTTAAATCTTTTAGAAATAAAAATTCAAAGGTGAATATATTATTTGTCCGTGCGTTAAGCCTAACTAAGAATGACGTGTGATATTCCCGGGAAAACATGCCTCTAGTTAGGCCTAATCAGCGCGGTTGGCATTTTTTTTTGCTATTAGGTGAAGGTAAGTTACATCGGATTAATATTTTTTGTTTCTAATGCCAGGAATAATGACTTTGCCAGTAGGTTCTGTATTCATGTTGTGATCAAGGCTCGGATCAACAATATCGGTTCGGTATTTTCAATAACTAAAACGTAACAGTAGTAGCCAACTTTGGCGAGTGCAATAGTGTCTTATTGTCGCCAGCTATCACGTTTTACCGGCCAACTGGCTTGTGGCGACCGTTAGTCTGAAGCTTTACTAAATACAATGGTTAAAACAATAAAAATGATCGTTTAAGATCCCGTAACTCCGGAATGGATCGACCAATCAAAAAAGTGGTCCCTGTAAGGTTGAAGCCCAGGAAAATTTCTGGCTCAGATCATGTTTCAGATTTTAGGTAGGTGCAGTAGTTTTTTCTGAAAACCGTGTCAGCCAAGAACAACAACAAGTAGTGAACAGTTTTCAAATTTACGTGTGGCTCCCTACGTTTACTCTTGCACGGAATTTCATAAAAGTTGGTGTAAAGTCGGGAAAAGTTGCTATCTACTATCTGGCCAAGTTTGGCCGAAATATATTGAATAGAAACGGAGAAATTAATAGTTTTAGTTTTGCTGGAGAGAGGCCTTCAATCATATATATACACGGCGATAGCCGTGTATGATACACTGGCATAATTTTCTGCAAGCATTATTGCAAGTTTCCAACAACTTCTGCAATCGGAACGTCGAGCAGTTTTATCAATTCTGGCTTATAATCATCGATCTTCAAACTGCGACCCACAGTCCAAACAATCAACCTTAACTCGTCGTTTTTTTCTTGATGTTGAAGAACTTGCCGAATTCGAGCTCATCCTATCCCTACCAGTAGTAGCAGAAAGCACACCAACACCAAAGCACACCAAAGCGCGCCAACAAACGTCGCCAAGCGCTACTTATCCATGCATGCAGAGAGCAGCACATCAATGACGTAATTAACTCAACAGGCAACATGCTGACCACTGTTCATTATACTCGTATCTGGATACTTAAGAGTTATGGTGCTAAAGTTCAGTGTAAGGAAAATTTGGTGAAATTATCATTGGATGTTATCAACTTATCACGTTAGTTGTTACAGATGTACGCTATTTTTTAATTTTTAGTTATTTTTCTACGTGATGAATTCTGCTCGTGATATATTAACTTTTTTTTTCAACGAAATTGTTTGGCATCAATTAAATGGCAGTTGCCAATTTGCCGACTATGTCAATTTTCTTCCGAGTGGGGGGGGTGGAACACCCCTCCACACCCCCCCTTACGGAACGCCCCTGGCTGAAAGAATCAGGTAGCAAGGATTGACATGTGTTCTAAGCAGACTTTAGATGCTAGGCAAGGCCATGCAAAGTTATTTGTTTAGTTTACAGGCACGTGCGGGTGCCTTAAATTATTGCCGGACAACATTTTTATCTGAATCTTGCTCCATCTGCTAAAAATCTTATTTTTGCCAACGACCGATTTTGACATTGCAATATACCATGTTTTAGCGGCTCAAAACGAGCTTTTCAATGGTAGCAAGTTGTTTGACAAAAACATTAAATACTAGATGGAAATAACGTATTAGCAAAATATTATATTTTCTTATTGCCGCTAGAAGTATACATTACTTGTGAATTTTGGAATTCGTTCCTCGAAGTGCTGGTGTTTCCCTTGTGGTTTTACGGTTGCTTGTAGCTCCCAGCTCGTTAACCTGATTGTGCATGCGTAGGTGGCATCCCTCTCAGTATAAAAACTCATCAGCGCAAAAGGCAGGCATCATTTTTCCTCAAGCGAGTATTTGCATCATTTCTTTCCCGCGTCCGTCATCTTGAAGATCTAATAGCCTTTCGCTTAGCCTTTTTTGCCAACCGAAGACCTTCTGCTGCACAAAAAGAGCCCATAAGGAAAGTCATAAGGACGCCACGAAAGATAGCCGCCTCGCCCGCCAGCTCATCGGCCCTTCGCTCTGATGCTCTCGCCAACCTTTCGCTTATCTACGCTTCACACGAGCAGCTTTCAGTCTCTCCTCAAGCCTCAATCCACGGCCACATCGCTCTCCTTTAGCCGGCTTAGTTGACCGGTCTTGCCGCTAACGAAAAGACCAACACCGTTGCAGCCTCCCATCCAAGGTGGCCAACAAACGCTGGATTCTCAATTGGATCTCACGGCCCTCGAAATTGATCTCTGTGCAGCGAAAGAAAGGTAGTCCAAGCTTAAATGCAAATACAAGAAACAAGCAAGTTTGGATTCCAAGCACGAAAGGAAATCTATTCAGTTGCCGCTCGACCGATCGTCCCTTTCGTCCCGCCAAGCTACTCCATCCCTTTCGCTGAGCGAGGTTCACCGGCTTGTCAGTTGCGCCATTCACGAATTCAACTACCGGTAACCTCAGGTAGACCCCCGGCTTCCTCGACTCCTTCTGCCAAAGATGGGGTAGCTACCAACTCGAATGATGCAAGCCTCAAGCGATCCCATTCATTATCGCAGCAGCCGTCGAAGAAACCCCCGGTCCTCCCCGAAGTCAACACTGAGACAACAATCCCTTTCGCCTACCAGACATACCAACTGACCGTCTTTCGTCACATCGGCTATCATCTCAATGCAATGACGACAAAAGCAAGTTTCAGAGCCAAAACCCAGAAACCTTGCTAATTGGTTGCTAAACCAATCATCATTCCAGCCTTGACAAACATTGGCGACGAACCTGAACGCCTTCTCTGCCCGGTCCGGGCACTCCCTATTACCTCGACAGGATTGACAACAATGAAAGTTGTAAGAGCAGAAACCAACTCTCCTGTCATTCAAACGAGGCTTAGGCGTAACTTTGGCAGGCGCCACCGGAAAATGGATCAAAGACGTCCTCCTAAGTGCATATGAGAAAAAGAACATCAATTGCGCAGACAAAACAAGTTATGGCACATGAGCTGAGGGCGATCCCTACATCGTGGGCCTTCCAGAACTACATTCCGGTTCTAGCCATCCTGACAGCAGCAGGTTCTAGACATCCTGCATCATGGGGAAGCACCACCGTCTTCATGTGGAAGCAAGCCAGTGAACTTCATTGTCTGGGCCCCATCTTTGCAGCCAGATGTGTCGTCATAACCCTCTTAAGCAATCTGAAACAATACCCTCATCTCTAAAACGGTCCTTTTCAGGGCTACCACATTCTACGAAAGAGATCCAAAACACCTGTTTCACCTAATTTTCTGAATGAAGTGCGAAATTTGTTAATTGGGGGGGGGGGGGCAGGCATCTCATAACCTTACGGTACCCGTCAAGGCGGTGCCCTCCACCTAACTTTGGCGAGGTCTGACTGTGAATACCAAAATTCACAGGTAATGTTAGTTTTCCAGCGGCAATAAGAAACATCAGTTTGCTGGTTCGGAGGGGGGTTGAAATTTGTTTTTTTTGCGTAGGAAGAACGTACAATACCTTACCTCCCCTACTCCCCTCTTGAGTCACCGCCTTGACACTATATCGAGAGGAAAAATGATGCCTGTCGCGCTGACTCGCTTTTATACCGAGAGGAATGCGCCCGCGCATGCGCAATCAGGTTAATGACCTAGCGGCTACAAGCAACCGGAAAACCTCAAGGGAAACACCAGCACTTCGAGGAACGAATGACAAAATTTACAGGTAATGATGTTTTTCTAGGTAAAGGTAGAAATTTGCAAAGTCTGCAAATTTATGTTTTTTAGGCTGACTGGGTACATGAGCTGGGCTGGGCTAGGCTGGGCTGAGCTTTGAGCTGGGTACATGTTAAAGAAATGTGGTCAGTTAACTAAAATAATAAATAAAATAAAATAAAATGCCTGGTTGTCTAGTGCTTCAATTTGTAACCTCACCCGTAACCAAACCATATTTTTTTGCGTGGCCTAATAGGGTTCAAGTTCTGGACGTGGCTGGTGTGGCCTGCAGTGACCACACTCTTTCTAAAATTGACCAAAAGGTGTTCTGCCGTATTGGTGCAATCCCCCCGTCCTGTTGTCATTGATTTGCATATTGATTTTGTTCCAGTTAAGCTCTCAGAAGTAGTAATGGTTCTTTCCCATTCCCAAGAAGGGGGATAAGATTGGCACCCTTAAGACCTTGTTGCCTGCTTGGCATTTTTTAAAATTCAAATTTGATGAAGTCAGAGGTGTTGTAATGGGCAATTCTTGTGATGTGACTATTAAGTTATAATTCTTTTGAAATTCCTTGTTTTCTGCAAGTCTTTTAATTTGAATTAAACAAAGAAATAGCTGAATTTTGCACGCAGCTAGCGATAACATGTTGGTTTGATAGTTGATTTTTGCAAGCAGCTAGCGATAACTTGTTGGTATGACTTAACCACAAAGCGGGACTGCCTATTCAGAGTGCTTTTATGGGGATCTGATGGAAAAACATTTGAAGATTTTTTTCGTCCATTTCTGTTTTTTTTTAAGGGTTGTGCCTGTATTGATACCATTTTGTTCAGTTGCACATCATATTTTCTCATTAGCAAACTGAGACAGTATTTTTAGCATTTATGTTGCGCAACTTGCATAAATTAGACAAGCAAGCTTTATAAAAGCGCGCCATATTCTGTTGCCGTAAATTCACACACTGTTGCACTTTGTAACATCTATACATCAAAGTTATTGACAAGTTGTTAATGACTGGCATGGACCCTTGCAAACTCCCCCCCCCCCCCCCAAAAAAAAAAAAAGCCGAGCCGAGGGGGCATAAGAATTCTTGAAAAGATTTGTTTCTAGTTGCTGCCGTAATATACTTTACCTATATTTTTAGCATTCTTAACTTGCTTTTTCGTTAGAGAAGAAACTTAATAGGCCTATGCTGGCCAGCTCGGTAACCCAGTGCACATGAGTTAATTGCACTTCTACTCCTATATATTCGCCGAGGCACGACTGTGCTTCATCTCTCTTCTCTACGCAAACACCAAGAGTGGTTACTCTCGTTTTTTCCCGCCTAGCCTTTCGCTAACCCGACGATTGCTGCGTATTCAGTGACAGACATGGCTCGGGCTAAAGACTCCTGGAAGAAAAAAGCTGTTTCACGAGGCTGACCTGTCGGCGGCCTTTCATCATGTTGGAATATCTGGTTTTTCGGTGGTCTGTCGTTTTTCGCCAACGTGTCAACTGTTGCCTGCTGACTCTCCGTCGCATCTGTCGCCCCCGCTCCCATCGGTCCTGCGGTCCTATCAGTCTTGATGGTGCACTGCTACTGCATCTACCATGCCTTGTGGTCAGACCATGACCGTTACTCCGGACCTCCAAGCTCTCCAGCTGGAACGCCGCAAAGTCAAAGCAACATACCAAGCTGAAGTGACAAGTCAAGTCCGTCGTCATGACTGGATTCCCATTCAACCTGAAGTTGCTGCTCTCGAGCTCTTCTCGACGGTCGCTAGTATAGTCTTTCGATAAGGTGAGCCTCTCAGGGCTCAAGTCCACCTTTTAATGGACAGTCATTCGCTCTTTCCAGTACAAGCAGCGCTTACCGTGACCTGCCGTCAGTTCTCTTCATAACGAATGTTACGCCCGGGATTGGGTTAAGACTGCTTTATCAGGCGAACCTCTTCGAAAGTGACAATGGTCCTCTTCTGCCGCCCAGCTTTCGACCAATGGACAGCACGGCCTTCAGCCCATCAACAGTTCCCGTCTCGGTTCCAACAGCCTGTCGTCTGTCTTTCATCGCTCCGGGACTCCGCCTTTGCGACCTCAATTTCCACGCCCATCTCGACTCCTTGTCGACGACAGCGATTTTGACATGAATTCTTTTTCAGCAGCTGCTGAATGATAGCCACAATCTTCTGCAACTTCTGTCCTTTCGCCTTGTCTTTTCAGAGAATTAATTCTATGACCAGGCTTTGGTGCACGACTCGCTTATTTCACTTGGTCTTACCAAGATGAGGAAGACCCTTGTGGTATTCCATTGGCAGATCATCTCAAGACAGTCGGAAGATATTGTGCCGACTGCTTTTTAATTCGAAGTGTCACACGTCGAATTAATGTGGTTGTGCCCCAAAAAGGGCTAAATGGAATTCACGTCAGCCACTTCTCCTCAAAAACCAGACACATTTGTTCAATTATGATCCAAGGAACTTAAAGTAGAGATGTGGGCGAGTTACAGTGTAGAAGCTCAAAAGGTATTATACTCTACAGAATATAGTTTTGTCATTTTAACTATGCTAACAGTGAAAAACTGTCGTCCGATAGTACACGATTTACGGTTGACGTCAGCGTAAAGGTACTAATCCGAAAAATTGCAATGATAATGGCGTGTAACTGCGCATTTCGTCAAGGCAGCTCTTCAACATTGAGGGCGGTTAGAGATCAGACGTAGACATCGAGGTGACTTCTCTTATCGCGAAGAATAATACAAAGTGAGTCGTCACTTACCTTTGGCGGTAATCTGGATGGTACATCAAATGTTTATGCTGGAATCTGGACGGTACATTGAATGCGAGGTGTGCATAGACTTTGCTCAAGGGTGAGATTCTTCCTCCGTTAGGCGGATTTCTGGATTTTTTAGCTTTTTAACCTACCCAAAATTACATTAAACGCTCATTAAAACGTTCTAAATTAATATTTTCCTTCTTTTTCAGTCTGAATAAATCTCATCCCTGTTTGCCGTTAATTATTGCGATAGTCTCGCTGCTTTTCTGGTGCGATATATTACAGTATTTTATTACCCTTATTTGTGGTGTTGTTTCTTATGGAACAAGTGAGCAAAGCGAATGGTTTTTTTTTGGTGTTGCCAGTCCTAATTGTCATATTTCACAACATGGGTCTCCTGGACTTGGACTCTTGGGTAAAATTTTCCTCGTGACCTTTGACCACGTCAGTCCTACTCTCTCTTGATCACTACCGCAGGTACGGCCAAAAGCATGAACCGATTCGAATAAAATTTGGTGACCATACTGAGAGTATTTTTGTTTTTGAATTTGAGCGTTACATTTGTGATCGATTGATTTCGAACATTCAAAGTAGAAGTTGGTTCTTTTTTTTTTTTTGCTGAAAGTTTGATTTTGGGACTGTCCCTTTGGCTGTCCTTAGTGACGACGACAAGGTCTTGTGCTTCGGACTACGCATGGCGTTCTCAACACTTCCTACCGATCTGCTGGACCGCCTAGGCCATTCCTCATTTCCATCCTTTGTTCAAACACTAAGCCTGGCCTCTCATCCCTTCGGTCCCCTGGCAGGGCCTTCGATCTAGTCTTGTCATGGATGGGGTTTCCATTGGAACCCCTTCATCCCTTCGTCATTGTTTCGTCGCTTCCACTCCAGCCCTTCCTCAACCGGCAACCTCAAGGACCACCACGGTTTACCAGCCGAAAGACTTCGCTTAACCGCCACCCTTTCTCGGGTTGCAGTTTAGGCATTTGTCCGCTACATCTCTTCGTCTAAGGCTGCCGCTTCTGGTGGCTGCTCATCCCAGCTGGTTCTTCGCCTTTCGTTGAGAATACATTGTGGCTGCCTTCCCGTCCTCCCGGGATCGTTCCACCTTCCCGGGATCGTTTGTGTCTCACCCCTGCCTATCGGCTGTTCATCATAACCTTTCATCCAGCTAATCGTTAGAACCA
Source organism: Lithobius niger (assembly GCA_023313725.1). Classification (NCBI taxonomy): domain Eukaryota; kingdom Metazoa; phylum Arthropoda; class Chilopoda; order Lithobiomorpha; family Lithobiidae; genus Lithobius; species Lithobius niger. The sequence goes on from JAHWFP010105944.1 coordinate 40,494, forward strand.
AAAACACCGTGGCTCTCTTCCCGTTGTCTCCCGGGTCCGATCCACTCCTTTCCAGCCCTTCGGCCCTTTGGCCGGACCCCGCCTGCGTGTCCTGATCTCCCCATCGTCCACTTCGCCCCTTCGGCACACGACGCAGGAACTGCATAGTTCCCCTTGCCCTTCGGCCACCCAAGTCCTTCACCTACCGAACTCCTGATGTCATGGTCCCACTACCCACTGGATGTTCCCGGCTTAGGTCACCGCTCTCGCCTTCCCATCGCAGCCGACGCACCATGGCTCCATTCCAGATGCCTCCCGGGATCGCTTCACCAAACTAGCCTCTCGACGATCTGAGTCCGTCATCACTGGAACTCCTGTTATCATGTCCCGTCGACCCACGGGAAGTTTCCGGCCAAGCTCGTCCGTTTGCGCCTTCCTTTCGTAGCTAACACACCATGGCTCCCTTTCGCCCCACGAAATTAGCCCTTCGGCCGACGGTGCTCTTCACTCATCCAACTCCTTCGGCCATTCGGCTCCGAGGAAATCCCAACGCCTCGACTTTAAACCAACACAAGCTTTTCTTCGAACTTCTCGAAGACCACCGCATCTCTGCTAGCTCCACTCAGTTGAGTACAATTGACTAACATCTAGTCGTATAAACAACCACCCGAGTCCTTCCATTGTCCTACTTTTCCTGATGGAAATACCACAAGCGTTCGCAATACAGCTCCCTCCACCTAAAACCCTAAAACTTCTTCGAGTGACCATGGTGCCCTGTGGATGCACCCAATACACCGTTGGCCAGGTACCCTAGAAACAACCCTTCCCAAAATCGGTCGCCGGTCGCAAATCACCAGTTGGGGACCTGGAATTTAGCCTTACTTGCTAAAACCGCTACTAGCTACAGAGCATGCCACTAAAAAAGGAGTATTTCTGGAACTGTATAAGTTAGAGACGAACGGTTTGCGGCGTTATGCTCAGATTTATAAGGCTATATAACTGGATTTTCTTCATTAATACTGGAGTGTAAAAAAATTGCACAATTTTGTTAATGCATAAATTAGAGAAACCTTGCATCATACAAGAAGTATTTGATATGTGGTGAGTAGAAATTGTGAAATGGCGAGTGCCGTGCATTGTAAGGGCTACTGGCCAAGTGGCAACTGCTACTAGATTGACATTCGAAAGGGTTGAACAGAAGTGTACCAAACTGACTAGTTGTGGGAGAAGGCACATTCAAATTTATTACTGCATTCAATGCCAGCGATGTGATTACCAGTTCCATTCAGCGTAAACAGGGAGTGCACAAGCCAAAGCGATAAACTGGGAGTGGGCAGGAGGGCTTGAACAGCAAATGCCTGTGTTTGGGGCAGTGCATCTTTCAGCCAAGCTCTTTAGAAAAAAAGAGGTTGGAAGCCGGGTGGTGAGGAGTGGGGGCAATACGTCTGTTCCCATTAAGCATATGATTACGCATTAACTGAACCCATACAATGTTAAGTTTTTGGATAAGATAAGAGGAAAAGGACAGGGAGAGCGCACGTACAGGATGGGAAGAAAAGGGGAGTACTCCAACAAGCGAAATTGCCTGTCGTGTTCAACGTTCAGGCAACACCGACCAAAAATTGTGAAAGAACCACGGGCCAACCCGGCCAAAACAAACCACGGCCGAAACAAATCTCGGGCGAAGCCAGGTACGATGGTAGTCTTTTTATAAAACTTCAGTACGGAGCACTGGGATCTCAACCTTAAAGCTTGGGGTTCGTAACCAATACGCCGTTGGCCAGATACCCTAAAACAGACACAACCCCTCCCAATGTCGTTCGCCACTCGCCAATTGGCGAGTGTAAATCAACATTTGGCGAGTGGAAATCAACATTTGGGGACCTGGAATTTAGCCTTACTCACTAAAACCGCGACTAGCTACAGAGCATGCCACTAAAAAAAGGAGTATTTCTTGAACCGTACAAGTTAAGATACAAACGGTTTGCAGCGTTATGCTCAGATTTGTAAGGGCTGTATAACTGGATTTTGTGCATTAATACTGTAGTTTGAGAAAATTGCACAATTTTGTTAATGCATAAATTAGAGAAACCTTGCATCATACAAGACGTATTTGGTATGTGGGGAGTAGAAATTGTCAAATGGTGAGTGCATTGTAAGGCCTACTGGCCAAGTGGCGACTGCTACTAGATTGATATTTCGAAAGGGTTGAACAGAAGTGCACCAAACTGACTGGTTGTGAGAGAAGGCACTTTTAAATTTATTACTGCATTCAATGCCAGCGATATGATTACCAGTTCCACTTTGAAGTCACTTTATAAAACTTCAGTACGGAGCACTGGATCTCAACCTTAAAGCTTGGGGTTCGTAGCCCTACGTAACTGTATCCCGTTCATCTCTCGTGAAGCGTACAGAAGTTTCCTGGTTTTGGATGCTGTCCATCACACCCTTCGATGTGCAGAACGAATTTAAGGGATCTAGTCTCTTAACGCTGCCATATATTCAGGGCATATACCAGTACCCACAAAACCAACTTGCGACGACTGGATGCTTCAAGGGGTCGTGTCCGCCTCCACATGTAGAACTTGAATCGAAAATGAGGGATACCTGGGATTTTTCCCCCCACCCTTATTGATCTGAAATCACATGTATCATGTTGGGACATGGACAATATATAAAACACTTTAAATTTACCGTCAGTGAAACAGGAAGATGTAAGGACGTGGCATACGAAAATTTGCCTAAACTTATCTCTGTATGTTAATACTGATTTCACACTACTAAATTCGTCTCGCCCCGGCCGCTTATTTGCGGGCTAACTTGGCCACTACAGCAAAGCGTGTTGGCGCGCGCCAGGGGATTATCCTCGCATGTTATCTTTCTACCCACACAAAAGACCTTCCTCATGCTGTTCTCCTCAGTCCTATTGTTGTGAGATAAGGACAAAACGACTCACCCCTCCACTAGATGCAGAAAACATGGCCGCTACGAATTTTTAAATATGAAATAGGAAACGAGCTGCCCAAGGCTGGCTCTCGTTGCCCGACGCGAGACGAATTTAGTAGTGTGAAATCGGTATTAGAGGCAAAGTTGGGAAGATTCTTGGGGACTTAAGGTGCAGCAAATAAGTATGTCAATTTGAGCTTTGTATTAATTAGTTGAGTCAATTTTCCCTAAAGTTTTCCACTGTGAGTCACATAATTATTTAAATTTAAGTTTTCATTTTGAAACACACTCTTGAGATAACCTTTGTCTAAATGGCAGTTGAATTCCTCAATTCTTTAAGATGTAGCATTTAGATCGTTTTAAAACCGGGCAACATGTGTTGTACTACCGTTGCATACCAATACTAACTAAGATTCCTTTATAGTATGTGGGAAAATGTTCATAATTAGAGACAGTGTAGGTACTGATTTCAGGTCATGGAGGTCCCTCCTTCCTACTAAAGCAAACCTCCAGTGCCACAACTGTTGACAAATAGGGATGAAATGGCAAATTATTGGGCGTCCCTGGCCAAGCAGGTGTCAGACCAAGGTTGTAGCGTAGATTTATTAAACACTGTTTGCAAAAACCTAGGCTCATGCCTGAGAAATTAGGGCCTTTCTGTTTCCAGGGAAGAGAGAGATGGTTAAGGGAGGTGCAACATGTTTCTAGGTTAAGTGAGGGGCACACTTTGCACGTCCTTTAATGTTGGGCGATTCCTAAAGTGTGTGCACTGTGTTTAATTCTCTGGAATATTGGGCTACGCGACGTCAAAACTTGGGGAAATCTTCCATACAGGTCCCAAGCATGCTTGCCGGCATATCTAGATACATCGTTCGTGGGGAACCGCAATGTGATCACGGACTCCCTCTCTCGTCGGTTCCCTCCGACAGGGGAATGGACTCTTCAAAAGGCAAGACTCTGTTCTTGCTTTGGGGACGGCTGATGCTCGACCGACGAACGAGCATGGGCAGTGGATGCGCTCACTCTAGATTGGTTATACGGGACGGGACGGATTAATTACACTCTAGGTTGGCCCACCTCTTCGGTTACCGATTTCCTCCAAGCTACTGTCTCTCGCCTTAGATTGCACGAACTTCCGGTCTCTTCTTCCTTGTCTCCGAACTGGCCATCAGCAACCTGGTGCCCGCTGCTTGTCCTTCTATTGATCGACTCCCCACGAGGTCTGCCAGTCTCACCGTCCCTTCTCTCACAACAACGGGGAACCGTGTTCCACCAGTACCCACAGTCTCTCCTGTAATACACGCGTTGCTTCTATCGTCCGACTAATTGAAGCAACAGGAGTTTGTACGGAACAAGCCTCTCGCAGTCCGAGCCTCTACCAATAAAATCTATGACAGCCATTGGCGACAATGGTTTCATTGGTGTGTCTCGCGGCAAATTAATCCAATTTCTCCCTGCTGTTTCTGAACTCTTCCAATTCTTAGACCATCTCTTTCAGATGGGTCTGCGTGGTTCTACCATTCTAGTCTATCGGACTGCCCTCAACATGGTTTTTCGGGCCGCAGGCGGTTCTTCTCTTCTGACAGACTTCAGCATTCCTACCCAGATCAAGTCCTTTTTGATTGAACGACCAGTCACACGAAGAACTTTTCCGGACTGGGACCTTTCTTTGGTCCTTACGTCTCTCCTTTCGCACCCTACAAACTACTATCTTCCTGTGCATTGAAACATCTCACATGGAAGACCGTGTTTTTGATCGCCCTTGCTAGCTACCTACGGTGTAGCGAACTACAAGCCTTTTCAGCAACGCCTTCTGACTGCTTTTTCCTGTAAGATCATTCCGTGGTTACACTAACACCTCGCTCCTCATTCCGAGCCAAAACACAGAAACCTCGGAACGTTCTCAACCTTTCGGCTTGACCACCGAGCGGCTTTAACCACCATTCTGGGAAACGAACCAGAACGGGCTCTGTCTGGTCTGAGCCTTAAAATTCTACCTAAAACCTTCGAAACCAATTCGACGGTCACGGTTACAGCTTTTTTGCGTTTTACCATTCACCTTGGAGAAACGTCCGCCAGGATGATTGCCACTTGTTTAAAAACCGTCATTGTTCGAGCTTACGATGCCATTGACATATCTTGCGCCTCAGAAGGCATTCGTGTCTCAACTCACGAATTACGGGCTATTTCTGCCTCTTAGGCTCACCATAGCAACATCCCCATATCCGACATCCTGGAAGCCGCTTCTTTGAGACATCCATCAGTCTTTACTTCCCACTACTTTTGGGACATGACAGCTCAGGCTGAGGGATTATACTGCCTGGACCCATTTGTTGCAGCCAGGCGAGTACTTAAGATCCCCGTGTTCACACTTGATTGCTGGTTCCTGTTTTCAACTGTGACTCGGTTCTTCAGAGATCTAGCGCGCTGCCTAAGGGGACTCCGTCATTGTGGCACCCACTGCCCTTGACGAAGTCTGCGGAATGCTAAAAATCAGGTAATGTATATTTTCAAGGCATAGAAACATCAAAATACCAGGGAGACCTGGTTGATTTTCGTTTCTATTGCCTGATGAAAATATACATTACCTGATACGTTCCCACCCTCCTCCCCTCTATGTGGCCACTGGCACACGGAATAGAGGAACAAAAGATGGAACTACTAATGCTGTTCCGGCTTATATATCTTGGAGGCTGCGCAGAACCGATGCTCAGTAGGTAGCGACGCTAGCGGCAGCTTCTAAAGTATTCTATCTCTAGATAAAAGCATAGGGAGAAAGAGAAAGCTAAAAATCAGGTAATGTACATTTCATCAGGCAATAGAAACAAAAATCAACAAGGTCCCCCTGGTATTTTGATGTATTTATGACTTTGTATAAATTTAGCTTTAATTAATTAATCTCCTCTAACTGGTTAAAGAAAAGAATGTATATATAATAATATATGTATCTTATTTCGTGTATTATCGCATTCCCACTTAGGGAAACTGGTAATGAATGTTAATAAATAAATAATGTATCGCGTTGGGATTCGAACTAGCTTGTAGCCCGCGAGTTAAGTACGGAAAATTCTTCCTTAATGGTCGTGCAGTTTTATGTAGTTAAGACAAAATGTTATAACGTCGTTTTGTATTGGAGGTTAATCTGTTAAGTTGGAAGTGAAAAGCAATTACAAACAAAACTGCTTTCCTGGCACTGAAGTGGCAAATTGTAGCAAGACCAACGCTAAATTGAAATTAGTCTATATTTAGCAGAGAGGAGCTTAGATCACCTCAGTCTGTAATTGTCAATGTTTTGATGAAAGTAGTTCCAGGCAGTTGGTGGAGAAAGCGGGAGGAGGGATTGTTCACTGGACCTGCGGTGCTAGAAGGTCAATAAACGCGTTTTCTGACCGTTTTAGTAATTGGAGGTGGGGGTGGCTGGCTACTAGAAGAGCCACAAAGAAATATCGCTTGACTTAATAACGTTAGATTAGACTATTCAGTTAATATTCAGTTTTATTCAGTTTTAAGGTTACGATATAGGTTAAATCGGTTAGTTGTCTGTGTGTTCGCCTGCATCACTTTTTTTAAGAGGGCTGCTACGCAATCTGTTTTGGGCGGTGCTTTGGGAAAGTGTCGTTTCAAACAAAACAGCCTTTCGATGAGTCGGAAGGGCGCGCTGACTTAAAGGTGTTGGCTGGCTCCAAAAAATAGACCCTTTCGTCTCCCAAGAAATCGTCTATTGAACCCTGAAAGAGCGAAATGAGAATGAAGGTGGGGTTAGTTTGTGGGGGGCTACATGGTGGGGCTGGGTGGGATTTTGTGAAAGGGGGGGGGGGGGTTGGAGGGGGAGATGATTGCAGTCTGTTGAGACGATCGCAAACGCAAGGGAGACTGGAGGGGTTCATTTCATTTGCACTAACCTCCACTCCAGGCCACACTAGTAAATCTTTTTGTGTTGGCACCTCCTTCCTCTCCCAACCCTAACTTAAAACCCAACGGACGTTTTTCGTCCTTTAAATATGTGTAATTAAAAAAAAAATAATGAGGATTTCTTTTTTTTTTTCTGCCCACCCTTGGATCTGGTTTTGTGTGCATCGTTTGGTTATCTCCCTTAGGAGAAATGTGCGTTAAAAAAAAATTATATTTTAACTTAAAACTATGTTGCCGATAGAAATCCCCAGCGACACATTGACTTAGGATGTGCCAGTTTCGCAAAGTTGAGAATGGTGTTCGCATCATCATCCATTATTGTTGTTTTCTGAAAATTCCAAAGTGATTGGAGTTTCGTTGGCAGAGTAAGTCTCACCCTCTTCTCCCAAACATGGTGTATTTTAACTAACCAAAGTATATTTTAGTTTTACTCCAAATCGCGCCTCAATAACAACTCTTCAAAACTGTTGGAAATTCTTGACCTGTAATTTGCATTATGTCGTATGTAGCTGCATTCATTCCACTTCGTATTCAAAATTCTATATTGTAGGCGGACTGCTTAAATTCGTTCATTGAAGGTTTCTTACTGCAAGCAATCGTGTGTGTATTTTATTTTTTTCGTTAACCCGGCATCAACTTGGTCTGGAGCACTACTGTCACCATTTGGCTACTGCTGCTTCTCAGTTTGTTCTGGGCTCTGTACAAAATGTATCTCAGGCTGGTGACTGGACAAGTACAACCACGTTAGATGGAACGTATTCATAGTTTATTGGTTCGGAAACAAAAATCTTACCAGTACCACTACTAGTGAGTAGTTGGAGCTTCTTGTTGTGGTAGTTGTGGTTCTGTATTTACCATTAGGGAGCATTCACAAATTACGTTATTTCTTGCAGGATGGGGGAAGGGGGAGATGGTTGAGCAAATATGTTACCATCTGTTTGATGGGAAAGAAGGGAGTAGGACGAAGTGTTACGTAACGCTGAAAAATAATTATTAGCTACATTTAAAAAAAAAAAAAATTTCAACCAAACTTTTTTTTTCTAACCTGGTCATTGCGTTCCTATGTACTAAGTACAGCTTAGAAAAACTTAGGGAGGGGAGAGGGCGAGTAGTGAATTATTAAAACTACTTTTTACTGCCACGAAAATATACATATTTTTACATAGTTTTTCCTTTGCTGGAGCCCATATTCCCTAGGAGAAAAGCTGACTTCCCTGCCGGGCTCGTACCTATTGCGCATGTCCGGAACTGGGTTCGCCTATATAAGCGGAACGCAGCGGACCACTATCATCTTTCTTCTTAGGGCAGCTGCTAGTGAGTGGTTGCTCCTGAAGCCCTGTTCTGGTCTGGGCGTTCCGCCTGAATCTTGGATGTATTCACCCGTTCTTCTGTCCGAAGCGGATTCTTCCCATGTTTCCGGGTTGTCCGAAGTTTAAACCTCGATTCCCATTTGTGCCTCCACTACGGGCCCGTTCAGTGAGGAACCAGTTCCCTCACCTCTTTTTACGGCCCGTTCCGTTCACCTTTCCCAAGCTGTTCCGGCCCGGCGTGTGGGCAGGTCCTTTTCCTCTAAACCATCCCGGACGAAAGTTTTCCGTCCACCACGACCTCCACCATCCTCAGTGTTTCCGCTGCTTCTCTCGTACGTTCCGGAATGTGCTCCGCACTGCTTCTCCATACGTTCCGAACCTCGGGGCCGTACCTGCCACCTGATTCTGCTGCCTCCCGTGACTTCTAGTTCACTGGGGGCACCTCTTCGTCTTTCCCCGGGTTTCCAACCTCCGGCTGCCTTGCGTCTTCCTGCACCCTTTCCAACGTTCCGGTGTGAGTACTGCGTCCCCTCTGCTATAGACCCTTTGGCTGCTGCTTTCAGGAGCCGCCACTCTCCCTTCAGCCTGTGCTACTTAAGGACTCTGCTCTGGATCCCACCGACTTCCTTTGTTTGGAACTTGTGACCACTTGCGACCGCAGCGCCGACCATTCTCCGGTGATTCATGGACGCCGTTCCCCTGACTTTCTCTCTGGAACCACTTTCTCCCGCCCTTCTCTCCAAACGTTCCCCGGCATTACTCCGCTTCCTCCTCGTGCTCCGCCTGCTTTACCTACTTCGGCAAGCCCAGATCCTTCTTCTCGACCAGGCTTTGCTTCTTGCACACGACTTGTTACTCCACTTGTGTCGCCTTAATCTGTCTGGATCAGGCGGAACATTGTTACGTTCCTTAAAACACAACAAAAGAAACAAAGTTTAAATAATAAAACTAAAACAACATCAAATTCAACAACCAACTAGATGCTCCTACAGAGCAACACATTCCGTTTACCCACCCCGTCCCCACGACCAGGTCTCTCTTTTCCAGCCTTACCTAAGACCGCTTCTGCTCCTATCCATTCTCCACGCGATGAAGGCGGGGGGGGGGCATCTGGAGTTGCTCTTCCGTTCCTCCATTTCCGACCCTCTCTTGCTCCTCCATTCTGCTGTTCCCGTCAATCGGCGAAGGGAACGCAGACTTGTTAACATTGACTTCTTAAGGAGGTAGGGAGGGGGCACCTCACGATACCTTGTTCCTTCCATCCACAGCACTCACTAGCGCTACTAAATTCGTCCGAAACGGTTCTTGGTTGCTCTCCCGTTCCGTTCCTGTGATCATGACGCTCTATATTCGGTGTCGGATTTATTTCACTTATTTTCGATGGTTCTCCCCTATAAATGAACGCCGTTGTAAGCCACCAACGACATTATTCACACTCTCCCATTTGGCGTTGGCGCTAATCCTTTCCCCCGTTCCCGGCGGCCCAGTTCCGTGTCTACAGTATCACATCAACCGTTCCTTCAAACGTCATCAGCCGTGACTACTCTCAAACGCGCTGTTGCGCGCTTGGCCTCCTACTTCATGCATACTGTCATGGAACACATGACTAAATTTTTCGCCTTCCCGATAGGAGCACTGCAGTCCCACTGGAACTGGTGTTTCCCACCTTGCATTCTAGCGCCGGTACGTTTCCTGTGTCGCCCTATACCTTTGGTGCGAAATAGGGCTGGTACTTTCCGGTTTTTTAGATATCCGTTTAACCGGTTTTTTTTCCGGTCGGTTACACGAAAACCGTTTTTACGTTTTCAAGAAAAAAAAAACAGCCAAAAAATTTCACACCTGCGTCATATATTCTTAAAAAACAAGCTGGAAAAAATATGATTTAGGCCTTGGTAAAACAAGCACAATTATTGACTACATGTTGCATTTTGGGATTTAAACTAGAAGAAAGTTGAAGTTGATAAATTTAAGTATTTACTTTATCAAGACTTTATGTAGCTTTAAAATTTCTACAAGATGGCTTAGGCCTATATATTTACGACAACGTAAGCCAAAAACAAAACAAAATATAACACAACGTTTTCGTTATTAATGTGCCATTCATTTCAAATAATGAGCCAGAAAAATTAGCATGTTTGCGTTTTCGGGTAGCAACGCATTTCGTTTACGTGTTATATGACGCCGCTTCCCCGCCGCTCGCGCTACGTATAGACGAGTCCACTTCTCCACGACGCGGGGAGGGCAGATGCTGGCCAGCTTGTATTTAACTGCTTCGTGTACGCGCTGACGATCAGCAGTTTGCAGCTTCGATGGGACAACAAGCCCACGCGGATTATTTGTTAATAAGCTGCTCCCTATCCACCCCGGTTTTCTACTTTCACTGATTTTGAGTGTTTAGATTAGTAGGCCTAAATGATGCCACTTGGGTATTTTTTGGCTCGTTCGCCGCGGGTTTTGAATGGTGCCCACATCAAACGTTTTTCGGATATGGGTTTTATAATCCGTGTAACCGAACGTGGAACGGTTTCCGGTTAACCGTGTAACCGATCCCAGCCCTAGTGCGAAACCGTCTTCCCACCGCCTTTTCCGGTATCCTCCTGTTGTTGTTCACGTCGCTGTCCAGCAGTCATCCAGCTCTTCTCCTACTGAGGATCCGGTCCCTCCAACGTTACGTTAACGCTTAATGTTCCTGCTCCGATTGCTTGCAGCTGTATTGTCTTTACAGGCTAAACTGAACACTTTGACCCTCACCCAAGCTGCCAAAACCACAGACAGTGCTACGGCTCTTCTTTACTTTGTAGCATCTGCGTGAACATTCCACCTTCCAAATGGAAAAAGGTCAGGTAGCGAGATTCTAAACTAAGTGCTGATCGGTATAAGCGCCGAAGAGCAGCCAGACGATCCACCGCTATTTCTTAATCGACCGTCTCCGATGCCCATCCGTCTTCAACAGATCACGTGCTTCCCGTTACATCTCCCGCCGTATCAACTACACAGCCACGTTACGCGCCCAAGCTGTCGCGTCATGCTCCAACGGGTACTGATCCCGTCCTTTCCATGGCAGGTCCTTCTGCCATTCGCCCTGACGTCCTGAAGAAACCGTTCAAGCTTCGCATTAAAAACTATGGTTTCCTATGGCTCCGCCAAAACTTCGTGTGTCTCGGTTTCGTGCTTCTCATCCATGACATTGCTACCCGCAGGTTCACCTATTCCTGTTCCTCCGGTCTCCGTTCCTCTACCAGATCCTCCGTTTCTCCCCTTCCTTCCTTACCCGGGGGAGCCTCATCTGTAGATATACCGCCTTCCTCTCAACCTGCGCCCTTTCCCTCGGCATCAGTGTTACGTACTGCTCTAGCGAGGGGCTTGAATTTATCGGTACGTGACATGGAACATGTGGATGGCAACATCAAATTTGTGTTTTCAATGGCAGAGGGTTTCGCTACCGAACTTGGAAGATCTTCGCGCGGAACGTGCTATTTTGACCAACACTTCGAGCAGAAGTCGCCTCAATCCCTTGCTGTGTGACGATAACCTTCGACTTTAAGCTGAGAATGTTTCCTTAATCGACTCCCTTGAACAATTACAGAAACGGCACCGAGTTTTGCGTTTCAATTACGCCTTGCTCCGCCACAGGATTCCCTGGTTGTCGTCACTTCCAACATCGCCTCCGTGGTGAGCCTACTACTGTGCACGTTCCCGTACCCGGCGGCTTCATTGTGCTCCCACATCATTACGCCTGCGTTCTCCTCGACCATGGCCATCCCTTGGTGTTCGTTCCATGCCTGATTCAGTCGGCTTACTCTACCAAAATGTGCCTTCTCCATTATTTTCTCCATATGAAGACCTGTCTGCGACAGTTTCATTACCACCCGTTCATCCTGTACCTGTTACTCAACATTCGTCCCCGGACAACGACTGTCCCCTTCTTGCGGCGTGGTCAACGGCTGCGGCATCTCCAGACTGCCAGAAACTGTCAACATATTCGATCTGGCAGTATGACAATGCAACGGACTCCGTCCCTGTGTTTCATGAAATAACGCGCTATTCAGCTACTTCCACCTGTACGTTGCCGTGTGCATCTTGCCGCCCGGAAGCAAAGAGCGTTGCCTTGGGCTTTATTTGAAAGCCTCCTTTCCTCCTCTTTTATAAGGACACAAAAAAAAAACAAGAATATATAATAAAACATAATAATGACATTGACACAACTGAGGACACGAACTATGTGCTGCTCAATTAACTGTTGCCTTTGGCCCTCTGCCGAACTTACTGTTCCTCTTGTTTTTTATTTCGAAGCCTCCGTTTGTCAGCCGCGTGTGATAACCGTTTAGTGATTCCTGCCATTCCGGCTGTCTGTGCTACGTTCCTCCTGCATTTGTCTCCTGCTCCGTTACCTCAGACTCACGAGATCATCTGACAAACTCAGTCTTACCATCCTGTCAACGCATTCAGTCCATCAATTCTGCATTCAGGTGTTTCGCTTCCATCAACTCTGCATTCCGGCGTTCCGCTTCCTGTTCCTCCATGTCTACTACCGCTACATCTCGACCGTTCCAACCTCCGGGATGCCTTCCCTCAGCAAGGTAGAAGGGTCTTTCTATTCTATCACCTATGCCTTGCCTTCCATTGGTACTGGCCCGTTCTTCTCTCCCATGTATTCACTATTCGGCAAGCTTTACTCCATGGGACTGTGGCTCCCGTGGAATATGGTTGATATTTATTCGGTTGACCGCACCGGGAAACAAAAGATCCTTGGGGTAGCCAGCTCGTACCTCGAGGAAAATTGAACCTAACCCACCACCTTCATGACAAAGTCTGCTATGTAAAAATAAGGTAATGTTTATTTTCGTATCAATAATAAGACTAAAATACCAAGGCCTGCATCTGGTTAATTTTAGTTTTTATTTGCCTATACGAAAATATACATTACCTTCAACCCGCCTTGCCTCCCCTTGGATGAACTAGGTTCATGAGGGCAGGAAGAAAGATGATTGTGGTCCGCTGCTGCGTTCCAACCCTTCCCAATGTCGGTCGCCACTCGCCATTTGGCGAGTGGAAATCAACAGTTGGCGACTTGGAATTTAGCCTTACTCGCCAAATCGGCGACTGGCTACAGAGCATGCCACTAAAAAAGGGGTATCTCTGGAACCGTATAAGTTAGAGACGAACGGTTTGCGGCGTTATGCTCAGATTTATAAGGGCTATACAATTGGATTTTCTGCATTAATACTGGACAATTTTGTTAATGCATAAGTTAGAGAAATATTTCATCATACAAGACGTATTTGGTATGTGGCGAGTAAAAATTGTGAAATGGCGAGTGCATCGTAAGGTCTACTGGCCAAGTGGCGACTGCTGCTGGATTGACATTCGGAAGGGTTGCTGCGTTCTGCTTATATAGGCGTACCCAGTTCCGAACATGTGCAATAGGTACGAGCCCGGCAGGATAGTCAACTTTTCTCCTAGGCAATAAGGGCTCCAGCAAAGGGGAAACTGCTATGCAAAAATAAGGTAATGAATATTTTCGTATAGGCTATGCAAACAAAAACTTAAAATCAACCAGGTGCAGGCCCTGGTATTTTAGTCTTTTGAGCTACAACTTAATTTATTACGTACAATCATATTGTTATGATTCACGCAAACCAAACTTGCAGCACAAATTCCCAGTCAGAAGTTGCACTACAGGCGAATTTTCGGTGATATGACCAATAAAGTTACTTGTGAGTCTGTCACCTTCCTCAGGCCACTAAATTACTACTTCAGATTATAAAAACTTTCACATGTCGTTTATTTTGCAGACAGTAGCTATATACACTATTTGAAAATTCTGTGCGTCTCAGTTGTCACTGGATGCGTCACTTGTCATCCTAGTGGGCCTTAGCTAGCTATTCCATTTCACGGGATTTTCAAACAGTGTATATGGCGACTGTCTGCAAAATGGACGACATGTGAAAGTTTTTGTAATCTGAAGTAGTAATTTAGTGGCCTAAGGAAGGTGACAGACTTGCAAGTAACTTTACTGGTGATATCACCGAAAATTCGCCTGTAGTGTAACTTATGACTGGGAATTTGTGTTGCAATTTTGGTTTACGTGAATCATAACAATATGATTGTAACTAATAGTTTTAAAAAACCAAAGTAGACTATCACTCAAGATTTTCTATACAACTTAATTAGCTAGTCATTTCCTACGTATCAGTCGGGCCGTGTGGCAGGGTCGTTATGATTATAATCAAGTGATTATAATCACTTGGTTGAAATTGAAATTCACCTGATTATAATCAAGGACCAGGTTGACACAAACTGTTGATATTGGGATGAGGGGCCCCTATATCAGGGTAAAGGGGCGAGAGGGTAAGGGGCCGGGGTGAGGGACGAGAGGCCCCAATATCAAGGTGAAGGCACCTCATATTGGGATGAGGGGCCCCTATATCAGGGCAAAGGGGCGAGAGGGTAAGAGGCTCCACATCAAGTGAGGGGCCCCTATATCAGGGCAAAGGGGCGAGAGGGTAAGAGGCTCCACATCAAGTGAGGGGCCCCATGTCATGGACGAGTGATCCCCCGTATTTAGGTGAGGGGCTTACAAAAAAAACTTAAAACAATCCAAAATAAAATACACTGCTGTTGAATCTTCCGCTGTTAGAAATGTACGTACTTCTACTTTTTTTTGGACTGATCCATACAAAGTTACGCAACCGATTAGGAACAACCAAAGTAGGAAATTATCATGTGTGAGGAATGTGCCATTAGGCCACAATACCTATATCGACTTTACTAAGTATTATTTCAGTAATTATAATTACCGCGGAGTGCATGTTAACATTGAAATTTACACGTAGTAATCACGTTTTGAACTTTTAATACTTAAAGACCTCTACAGGTAATGGCATTTTGGCAGTAGCAACTGCCAAGATTGTTGTAATCGTACGTTATTAAAATCTGATTATAATCAAAATAATACGATTAATTTGATTACCGTTCCTGCGTGTGGCAGCATTGCCGTCGTAAATGAAATATTCAAAACGCCGGGACCAAATGGTTTGGAGACCCAACACGCCACCTACCCTGCCAGAAAACTGCCAAACGATGCTGAATATATTATGAATTTTTATCAAGTGCTGTTGTTCTAATTAAACTAACAGTTTTAAAAAATGAAACCGATGTAAAAATCGTTATGGGCTCGTCTTTAAATGAGAGGTGTGCGCCACTACGACATGCCATTGCAGCTGATAAAAAAACTAAAATCGTGAGTGGCCCTGGTTTTATGCGTTGCTTGGACGCCGCAGAAACGCCGCCAAGAAATCATTTGAATAATTGGTTTGCTTTCTTTAAGGAGGTGTAATTATTCACTGGTGTTTGACAATTAATAGCCATATCGGAAAACAAATCGACTCTTACTGTCAT
The DNA here is from genome assembly GCA_023313725.1 of Lithobius niger. Classification (NCBI taxonomy): domain Eukaryota; kingdom Metazoa; phylum Arthropoda; class Chilopoda; order Lithobiomorpha; family Lithobiidae; genus Lithobius; species Lithobius niger. Next base: position 56,042 of record JAHWFP010105944.1, read on the forward strand.
TGGTTTAACAGGCTTATTTAATCCAGGCAAAGTTGGAAGTGAAATGCAGTAGCCCATACCATGAGCCACGGCTGTTTGCCGCAGTGGCTTATTACCCACGAGGCAGTCGAGGCAGTTGCCTCGGGGCCCCGCGAAAATCTGGGGCTCAAACGGGGCCCCCAACAATGCACTTTTCATTATGTAAAATATTTTTTTTATACTTTTCACTTATGACGACTGTTCCTCTAATGCATTGTAGCAATTTTAATGTTAAGAAACGGTTTATTTTTCTTTTACACTCATTGCAGATTATTGTTCCTCCAGGCATCGTAGAAAGCTGCACATTATTGCATCTATAGCTTCTTGTTTGTGGCATTCACAAAATCTTGCCTTGGGCACATGGCCCAGCCGCGTAAGCCTCATATTCGGGTGAAGGGGCACCATATCAGAGTAACTTAGCCCCACTTGTATCAGGGTTAGAGACCAGGGTGAGGGACGAGAGGCCCCAATATCAAGGTGAAGGCACCTCATATTGGGATGAGGGGCCCCTATATCAGGGCAAAGGGGCGAGAGGGTAATGGGCTCCACATCAAGTGAGGGGCCCCATGTCATGGACGAGTGATCCCCCGTATTTAGGTGAGGGGCCCCAACACGGGTTAATAAGGCCCTGGTTTGCCGTGATATCATCATGAGTTAGCCACTGACGAGCGAAGATAGCGGCTGTTTGGCGGCTGCCTGAGTGGACTAGCCCAGTCAGGTGATAGCCACGTCACGGCAAACAGCTGTGGCACGTGGTTTAGTGTGAATGACGTAACTCCATCATGTATCAACTAATCCAAAACAAAGTGAAAGTTACTAAAACTTAGTTAAATCTTGATCATATTTTTAAATCATTTGATTTAAATCAATACGATGTATGTTTAAAATCGATTATTTAAATTGGCTTGATTTAAATCAATTCACCCTGAAATGTGCTTTGGAAGTAACAAGTGCAGAAACCTTGTAATGTAGAATTCTGGTGTTTGGTAACTCCAGTGCTCTCGGATGAGAAGTGTAGGTTAAAACAACTGATGCCGTATATATATATATATATATTTTTTTTTTTTAATCTATCAAAGCATTTTAGTGTTAGGGAATAGGGAACTCACCGTTGGCCAGCTAAGGCCGTCAGACCCTTGAGCTATTCACAGCCAACACAGCTATCTCAATCGGCTGTGAGTCGAAATCGATAAGCACCGTCTGTCGGCAGTAATTTCTGTGCGTTTCAGCAAAACATGGCGGTCTCCGTATCGTATTTTGGTGATACAGTAATTAAATTGTTGTATCGGACGTACGTAACTTATTCCTGCCGCAATTCTTGTGTTTAGTTATTGTGTAAGTGATCCAAAAGTAAAACATACATGTCAAAATTTATGTAATTGTCCTTTAATTTTCTTAATTATTAAAAATAAAGTAAAATAAGACGAATGAATAAATGCGAGTTTAGTTCCACGTGTCTAAAGTAAGCATACTAACTCACACGAAAAACAGTTGGACTACGTATACGGCAACTGTTAAATCGACAGAAGCTGTCTCGTAATTTCAGCAGTGTTCTATTACTTTTGACAACAAAAGCATGGCGAGGCGAAAACAGTTTACAATAAATTTAAGTGTGTTACTTTGCAGAGAGTGTAAATCCTGGATTGACAATGTTAATTGTCAGATGCGTGTATGCATTTCTATGCGACCGCTTGTTTGTTTACACACATAGAACAAACCGGTACAAAGTGGAGCTCCAAATCAACATCTTATTTGTCCACTTCCGATCATTTCGTTTGATTTCTGGTATCCAGATGTTAAACCTGTAGTGTTGCACAAATCTTCTTTCAGGGAATTTGTTCTGTTGACAAACCTTTTGAATCATAGCACGAAGAAGGAATCTGTGCATTGTTTTCCTTCTCACTGCTATAATACCAATTTTGCGACACTGCTTACTTTCATTGCTGCTAGCGCCGATAACAACCATAAAAAAAAATACCAAGTCGGCTGCACCCCCCCCCCCCCCCCCCACACACACACACGCACACCAATCCTCATGCCAACTTGTCAGTTTAGCTTGTGATACATTATAATCAACAGCTGGGAAGTAACACAAATAAGAGCACAGTGGACTTTATTTAATTACCAAGACTTCTAACAGGACGGCTATCCGTTTTCCAGAAAACCCCAAGTACTCCTTTGCCTCTGCCAACACTTTCTTTGCAATAGGAAGTTGGTTAATGCATGCATGTCTACAATAATACATCTTGTTATTGACGTGTCGAAACAAATTGTGTTGCGAAATGGGTGATAGACGTGGCCGGACTCTAATATTGTGTAGTCGTAAAGTCCTAATTGGCCTTAATTGTATTTCTAACTGGCTAATAAAGCAATGTTAGGAATGCATCTTCACGCTTCGTGCCATTTTTTTTTTTTACATATTCGGCCATTTCACCGTGACACGGGATGATATGATCACCCACCCACAGAATTGAGTCATTAAAAATGTCACAGGAGACCTTATTCCTTCCCCCCCCCCTCTCTCTCTTCCCACTTCTTCAGGAGTGTCATGTGCCCTTCAGTTTACATTTTACTCGGGTGGCCATATCACGGGGCACTTAAGGTGATACGGCCATTACAACTTAACCCTACAAAAAAATCCCCAGAGGCCAAGATTGGCTTTAACTTTAAAGCTACATTCCTCCCAGCGCCATTTTTCTCTTATCATCCACATGGTCCATTAACTTACTATTAGTCTTTCCCTTGCTGAAAATCCGTTTTAAAATGTGGCGTCTACGAGATTTTCTGTTGAATATTGGGGAACTATATTTACTGTATCCTATACGTATAGGATCCTTTGCGCACCTACAATAACCTTGAAGTTTCATGTGTGTGCACATGTACTAATTTTAATCGTTTGCTAATAATTACTCTGAGATCTAAAATCTAAAAGACTAATGCGGTAAAAATCAAAATTAATTATGCCAATGGATCGCTGAAGAAAAATTATAATGTACTAGCCTAAAAAAATTATAAAATTGTGATGTTAAAATAGAAAATCATTCCAGTTTGTGGTATGATTCCAGTTTTTGGGCGGTTTCGTGTAATATTCCCAAAGCCAACTGCGATAGTAGCTGCTTTCCCCGCTGCGAGAAACGCAGCTACTATTTCAGTTGACCTTGGCAATGGTACTATGCACGCAGGCGATCTGCGCGTGGCTGTTATACGGCAGGTGAAATGTGCCTTTAATTCTTTTAGATGTTGTGGCATCCTGTTCTTACAATATTGACAATCGGCAACCTAAAAATTGCCATGCTTTATAAAATTGTGTTATTGCCATGGAGTCATGTACAGTAGTCCCAGTGTTATCCTGCTCTCGAGCCACGTTTATTTATTAATTTTTTTTTTACTTGAACGCTGTCCACTAGGCTCGCTGTCAGTGAATTCATTGTCCTTGCGTGTCCTGTTATTCCCGCAACGAATTCTTATTATTACTTATTTAGATTTCAAAGAATGTATTTTTTCATCCTGTTCAAGAGTTAGTGGAACCATCAAATGCGTAAAATGTTAGAAACCTTTTGATTCACTCAATACAGACAGTGGTACACTAACTAAACCTTAAAAAGTGGCCGTATGACACCAGTTTACCCCGTGTTAGCCTGCCCCTTTTTCCATCGCCTTCCTTCCAATCCTACTTCATTGAGTGGATCGTAAGCTTGCCCTGGTTAGTATGATGTCATGGCTGCTCTTTTTTAGCAGAGCTAGCAGCCTGTGGCTGGGTGAGAGCACAAGCAGTCATCTAAACTGTGGTGAGCAAGCAGCTGTTTGGTGAAGCTGCTACCTACCCAGTTACACCGGGTCGTCGGTCTACCTATGTTAGCCTGACTACCAAATCAGCAAAGCCTGCCTTTAAAATCTTGTTGCATGTAATAATGATATACTGGTTTTCCACATATTGCGTGGAGAGATGACAGAAGGGCAGGGAGCCACTAATACAGTTGCCAAACCGGGTTTGGGAAGGGGTCTGCTGATGGCAGCATTTAATGCATGGGAGCCAGGTGGCACTTAAGAAAAACAGTCAACTGTTCCAAAACCATTAGCCTGCAAAAACCAGAAACAGTTGGAGCATTCACTGTGTCTGCCCCAAGTGCATTCCCCATGGCCCAAGTGCCCCCATGCCCCAAGTGCATTCCAGACTGGAACAGCCCATAGCGAGAAGAAATATCGAAGACAGTCGAGACGCGAAGATTGTCCAGCAAGCTGCTTCAGATTGTGGCCCCTGGTACAAATATTGCTGGGGGCAAGATCGAACTACGGAAGATCAATGGAGATTAACCCATGTAGAATCTTGTATGTCAAAATAACATCAAATTTTAATCTGAACCTGTATCAGTTAAGCTAACAGCCTGATCGAACGTATTACCAATGCTCTACTATGCTTCATTCCCTATGTCATGTGCTTTCCAATCATCTGCCCTGGCAACGGGTTAGGCTGTCGAGCCTAATTGGCGTCTTGTAGCGTCTTGTATTCTAATCATTGAATATCCTGCTTACCAAACTGTTCGGCGAATTTCACACTAATACTGTAAAGCTGAGTCAATGAGTCATCTATTATAATGTGGGGAATCGATTTTAAGGGCAACTGTTAAAAATAATTCATGTCATTACAAAGTTATAAATATACTGTAACAAAATTTTGTCTCAGGAAAGCCCACATTAACCATTTGGGAAGCAAGCACTTTTAGTTAGCTAGTTCAACCTAATTTATCCTAATTTAACTGTTAATTAATGATTTTGTTTTATTTAGGTGCCTTAGAAGAAGAACAGGAGGGTGAACCCGATATGTTAACAGAAAAACAACGACATCAACTGAAACATCGGGAATTATTCTTGTCAAGACAGGTAGAAACACTACCGGCAACACACATAAGAGGCAAATGTACAGTAACCCTCCTCAATGAAACAGAGTCCCTGCTCAGTTATTTAAACAAAGACGTAAGTAATGCATAATTTTTTTTCTTAATTTCAAGTAGTTAAAATACAGAGCAATTAATAATGGACCTAAGCTATACTAGGCAGCTTTTTCCACATACTTGTAGCTCAGAAACTACAATACACCTATAACTTATTTGTGACCATTATGTAAACCACGACAGACATGTGTAAGTGTAAATTCTTACAATTTGGATGATTAATGAGGGTGAAAAAATTATTTACTTTCATGATTGTGCTGCGAGACCATTTGCAGGCACGGTTAAATATGGTACTAAATACTTTTTTTGTTGGGAGGACTTATCGCAGACATCATATTTGTAGTGTTTATCTTGTTCATGTCTCACTACATGTGACACCAAATTCCTTTTTTGTGTAAATGCGTTATTGAGGGTAACACACTTGTAAGTTGACGTTAAAGACCTAGCTGTCAGCGTGCCATGATGCCTCGATCCCTCACACACACACAGATAAGCTTTGGCCAGTAAGAGTTTGAGTAAAATACTTTTCTGTGTAAATGGTTTCTAGCAGGTAACACACTTGTGTGGTTTTTCTCCAGTAATAGTTTAACCATATTTGTAGTGTTTGGTGTGCGTACATATTGTGCAAATGTACTTGCTATTGCTACGATATATATGTTGACTGCAAGTTTAGCATTCTTATTCTTGAATGCTTTTTCGCTGTCGAGCCTAATTGGCGTCTTGTAGCAAGTGCTTCTTTGATATGGGTACCTTCTAATCATTGAATATCCTGCTTACCAAACTGTTCGGCGAATTTCACACTAATAGGAGATTTAAATTAGTCAGTCACCAGCCAGGTCGCCAACCCCGAAGTGAGCATCCCTCCTGCAGGTATACAAATGCTTAAGGCGTGTAAAAGTCATCTTTTATTCTCTAGCGCTCGTCTGGCTCAGATGTGCGCTCCATTCATCCCTCGACTGTGCGCTGTGTGCATTGCATCTGGAAGCCGTTCGACAAAACTAAGTTTTATAGCATCAACGTTTGGCATGAGGAAACCAAAGGGGTCACCGGTTTTCTTCGGTGTTTTAAATATGCAGTTGAAGACCTGTAGTGGCAAGCAATCGTCGCTGCCTTTGCCATCGCCTATCCCACCGCTGGATGAGCCAGATTTCTGTGCTCCAGCTGGCCTGGTCCCATCACCGCATGTTGTTTGTCCTTTTCTGACAATCGTCTAGAAGACCACCCGAGTGATTGGATCCGCACTCCGGTCTGTGCACTGTGCATTAAATTTAATTTTTGGCAAGACAACGTTGGTCATTTCACGCGAGGAAGGATTAGCTAACAAGCCACCTGCAGTGGATCGTCGCCGCTCCTTTGGCAGCATTGTCTCGCTGCACCTGTCCGCCTTCCTGTCAGCTGGACTGGACTGCTTTGCTGTCAACCCGTCACCTTCAACCACGGCACCGCAACGCTGCCCAGCGAAGGCCTGGCTGTAGTAATGCGGTCTTGATTTATCTACTGCCAACATTGTGGACAACCATGTTTTTTGAGCTTCGTTGTTTCTTCCCGCAAGTTGGATCGTCACCGAAGCAAGAATTCTTCGTCATAGCTGGTTCATAAAATTTATTCCTTCACATCTGATGGAAGTGCTGCTCGCCAGGCATCATTGTCTCTGGCCAGGTTTGTCGGCTTTGCCATTAACACGCCGGTGATACCTGCTGCTCCTCCCCGCGTGCCAACAGAGGGTAACACTTCGTGTTCAAGAACTTTGTGAATTTCCTTTTCACATGCGATCACCTGCTAATCGACGTCAACGTCAATCACCCTCCCGATCCCGTTCCCGAAATCGCAACACATTGAAATTACCCCCCCCCCCCCCCCCACAAGCTGTAAGAGGTCGCCTTCGTTACTATTCCAAAGCTTGGCAATCAGTGACATCGGATCCCATAATCCTATCTATCATTTTAAATGGATTCAAACCAAAACTCTAACCTCGCCCCCCACTACGAAGCCCGCCGTGGGAATCGTAGACACCAGCGTCAGCCGCATTACTCGCAGAAATTCATCTTTTACTTCAAAAGGCTGCGATTGTTCTTGTACCACTGCCCATCAGTCCAGGATTCTACAGCAGCATTTTTCTTTGCCAAAAGAAATCGGGCGGTTCATGACTGATTTTCAACCTTCGGCCACTCAATTAGTTCATCACGAACTCACGTTTCCAATACGGGACTCCCTGATCCCCAACGGTTGGACAGTCTCCTTGGACCTAGCCGACGCTTACCTTCACAATCCTTTTCATGCCTCTGTCCAGCACCTATTTCGGTTTCTTCACGACGGTGCCGTCTAGGAGTTTCTCTGCCTTCCATTCGGCTTAAACGCTGCCCCTCGAATCTTTACCATAGTGCTTCGACCCATCCCTGCGTATTTACATCAACAAGGGATTCGCATCCATGCTTCCCTCGACGATTGCCTATTACCTCACCCCGATCCCACGACCCTATCCACCAACGTTCACATCGTCGTGTCTCTTTTTCATCATTTGAGACTAGGCATCAACCTCATCAAATCAAGACTTGTACCAGCCCAGTCTTTTATCTTCCTCGGAGTATCCTTCGATCTCGACCAAGCTACAGTCATGCCATCCCCAGAAAGAATAGAAACTCACCTTTCTTCTCTTTGGGCCTTCCTTCACCAACCTCTTCACACGTTTCGCAACCTTGCTTCGATCATAGGCACCATCGATTCATTTGCGGACTTAGTCTCGTACGGCAGATGGATGGCAACGACTACTCCATCATTACCGACTTGCCCAATGGGGCAACCCGCAACAGGCCATGCTCCTACCACCCCGACGGATCGATCCCTCTTTCCCATTCACCACGATCAACTGATGGATGGACAACACGAACCTCGCTGCTTCGGTTCCCCTCCACGAACCGGTCCCCCAATTCCACCTATTCACAGACGCATCCCTGACAGGATGGGGCGCTACATCAATAGCCTGACAGCGTCTGGCACTTGGGGAGACGAGTCAACCGACCATATCAATCTCCTAGAACTACGCGCGGTTCTCAACAGTCTGCAACACTTCCAACATTACGTCACAAGTCGTATAGTCCAGGTACACATCGACAACACCACTGCTGTTGCTTACCTATGGAAAGGAGGTAGAACACAATCCCTATCACTCCATCACCTAACGTCCGACATTTTCCAGTTCTGCATTCAACAACAGATGTGCCTTCTCCCACTCCACATCCCCGGCAACCTGAACGTGATTGCCGATTCCCTGTCCCGCTCGACGCCACCAACCACCGAATGGACGCTCCACCAAACGATCTGCAACAACCTATTCAGCCTTTTGGGACGTCCCATGTTGGATCTCTTCGCAACCTATCTCAATGCCTGACTTCCCCAGTTTGTCAGTCCCTTTCCCGATCCCCGAGCATGGGCGGTAGACGCTCTCACTCTCAAATGGGAATCACCTATTCGCCTATGCCTTTCCGCCTCCACAACTGTTACCCCTTGTCCTACGCAAAATAGCCAACTCTACCAGCCTATTCCTGCTCATAGCCCCAGACTGGCCAGTGGCGGCCTGGTTCCTGCTACTACTAGACCTCCTCATCGATCTTCCTCGGTCACTACCCCTAATACCGGACCAACCTTCCTAAGCCATGGGATCGATCCCACACCCGAGCCCTCGAGCACTTCGCCTTCACGGGTGGCTACTATCATCGAACTCCTTCGAACGTCAGGATTTTTTTAAGACGAGGCCATTCGCAGTGCCTTTCGTGCCATCCGCACCTCTACCAACAAAATTTACGACAGTCACTGGTGATGCTGGCTTCGTTGGTGTATCACAGAACAAGTTAATCCTATCGATCCCCCTATGCCACAGTTACTCCGGTTCTTAACGTCATTATTCAAGAGTGGCTTACGAGGATCTACAATCCTCGTTTGCCGATCAGCCCTGAATGCTGTCTTCCGGGCCGCATGAAGACATTATCTTCTTACCGATTACCGAATCTCCTCTTTAATCCATTCCTTTCAAATGGACAGGCTACGATTGCGTCGGCAGTTCCCCGATTGGGATCTGTCCATTGTTTTATCTGCCTTGCTATCCCCTCCCTATGAACCCATGGGATCCTCTCAACTTAGGCACCTCACCAGGAAAACGGTATTTTTTGTGGCCCTTGCAGCCTGTCTTCGCTGCGGAGAACACCACCACCGCTTTATCAGCCACCGCCTCCGATTGCCACCGCCTCTGGCATTTCGCTGACTCCACATGCATCATTCCGTGCATGACACAGAAACCCACCGAACAAACAAAACCGTTCATCATTCGTTCTCTTTCTAACATCTTGGGTGAAAAGCAAGAAAGAGCCTTCCAGTCCAGTCCGAGCTATCCGCTTCTACCTCAAAGCTTCCAAACCAATTCGGAAGGACCGAACTCAACTTTTCATTCCCTTCAACAATAAAACTGGGTTGCCACCTGGCTAAAAACTGTCATTGTTCAAGCTTAGGAAGCCCTTGATATCAACTGCTTAACGGAAGGAATCCGAGTGACAGCGCATGAACTACTACCTCCTATCTAACTTCCTGGGTTCACCACAGTAATATCTCGATTAACTGACATCATGCAAGCTGCATCCTGGCGAAGTCCCACCGTTTTCACATCTCACTACCTTCGGGATATGTCCCATCAATCTGATAGACTGTACCGCATTGGCCCCTTTGTTGCGGCTCAAGGAGTTCTCTAACCCCTTTGCACACTTTCTGTGTAGGAAACCACTCGCTACCTAAGAGAACTTGGTCAAATGGCGCCCGCCGCCGTGACGAAGTCTGTGGAATGCTTTAAAAAAGGTAGTGTTTATTTTCACGGTAACTAGAAACATCAAAATACCAGTATTACCTGGTTGATTTTGGTTTCTATTGCCTTCTGAAAATACACATTATCTTGCTTCCCTCCCTCCTTCCGTCTTGTCGCCATCTGGGCACAATAGTGGTCCGAACAGGTGAGCACAGTGCTCCGCTTCGGTTTATATATAGCGACGCGGAAGGATATCTTCGATTTAATTTCTCTAGATTAAGCAGCATTTGCAGAAGAGAAATGCTTTAAAAAAGGTAGTTTATATTTTCAGAAGGCAATAGAAACCAAAATCAACCAGGTAATACTGGTATTTTGATGTTATCATTGCCTATCCGAAAATATACATTACCTTAATTTCCGCCCAGCCTTCCATCCATGGACTAGGTTCTGGAAGTGGAGAAATGATGCTGACTGGTCGCTGCTCTGGTGCTTATGTAAGATGGTCCAAGCCCGCGCATGCGCAGTACTAGTACGAGCCCGGTAGGGAAGACAACTCTCAAACTTCTAGGGGAAAATAAGGCTCAAAAGGGGGAAACTGATATAAAAAAGGTAATTTTTATTTTCGGATAGGCAATAAATACTAAAATTAAGCAGGTTCGGGCCCTGCAATTTTAGTCTTTTTCTGTGGCAAAATTAACTAAAAGCTTCATACTTTTAACAAAATCAACTTTTAATCCAACGCGATTCACAGGAGCGTTTGTAATCACAGAAAAGTCGGCAATATTAGGCCTAGCGATCAGTCATTTACGAGCGTGAACTGGATTCAGTACAGCAAATCAGTATCACAAATTTAGATTATTAGATCGTCCTCTTTCCAATATCTAACATAATTCAAAGTTCAAACTAATTTATAATCTTCACCAACCTTAAACGACAACGCGATTCACAATCGGGAAGCACATTTTCTGTTGACGCAAATTTCCAAAAACGTGATCCGTATGACGCCTGATATCCGGAATGACCTTGTAAAAAAAGTTGTTTGCTAGCCGGCCAAAAAAAGGACCCAGCTGATGCGCGAGGTCTGGAATGACCTTGTAAAAAAAAATTATTTGCTTCCCGGTAGCGAAATTCAGTGTGGCATTGTCATTTTGAAGGTTGGTGATGATTATAAATTAATTTTAACTTTGAACTATGTTAGATATTGGAAGGCGGACGATCTAATAAACTAAATTTGTGAATAAACGAGGAAAAAGCATTGTGATTTGCTAGACTGAAACCAGATCTCGGACGTCAATGATCGATCGCATAGGCCTAATCTTAATCTTGTTCGCGATTTTGAATTACTCATGTTACCGATCGTTTGTATGGTTAAAAATTAGTTTTAAGCTGCGAATTATGTTGAATTTTGGAGGAGAGACCGTACAATAACATAAATTTGTGAATAAAATAAATGAGAACAAAAACAATGCTAGATTGAATCCAGATCACTTACACGAATGACTGTATTGCAGACTTTTTCGTGATAGAAAACTCCCTACCTGGACAGAAGTTACTTTAGAAAATACATGTTTTTAACGCCCACCCCCCAATTTCAGACAAATTCATTTTACAAGCCCATGTGCATTTAATACACGATTTACGGTACCGGTGTTTATTTGGCAATAGCTTGTCTTCTAACCAGTACTTCATCTTTGCGATTTTCAAGACTTACACTTAGTGTGGTTTCTGTGTTTAACATGTTACAAACTACGTTGTTAATTTATCCTTTTCGTTTTAGGACACATTTTTTTACTCTCTTGTGTACGACCCTCAACAGAAAACGTTATTAGCTGACAAAGGTGAAATCAGAGTAGGATCTAGATACCAAGCAGAAGTAATTCCTTTATTAAAAGATGGTAATTATAAATTTGGTACTTGTTTTTTTATTGTGTGTGTTTTGAGAGTAAATCTCATGAATTCATAATCGCCAAATTGTGTTATATGTACTTTTAGTATCCGTGGAATGGATAGTGGGTGAAACTGCACGGCACATCAGTTAGCATTGATCGCAACTGTGGTTTGCATTAAAAGAAGTTTGCAGTTGAATTTAATGAACTCTTATTTCGTAAGGCACAACTCATCCTTTTTGTGTTTACGCTAAGGGCTTAACTAAGGACCCGTACTTTCTGCGATATTTTTTAGCAAAATTTTGCGATGACATTTGTTGTGAGCATTTTTTAAATGTACAGTGGCAAAAGGTAATTTTGCGATACAACATGGTACGATATTTGCTGAATTTTGCAACGGTAAAAAAACAAAGCCTCACAAAATTGCTAACAGAAAATAGCCTAAAATATGCCTCGTAAGTGGTGTACAATATGAATAAAGTTTTTAAAATTTAAATTACACTTTCCACTTCAAAACAGCTGCCATTAACGAACAGAAGGCCTTATTTTACTACAAAGTTAATAAAAATTTGATAAAGTAAAGTCGCAATCGACTCTTTCTCCTCTACAAAAGAGATTTTGGTGAAACCTCCGCAAGAATGATTACAACCTGGATAAAGTCTGTCATCTTACATGCCGACGAAGACATCAACCTCGACTGCACCGACAACATCATCCGAGTCTCGGCACACGAACTCGGGGCTATCTCAACCTCATGGGCTTTCCACAACTTCTTCCCAGTTCCAGACATCCTGGCAGCCGCATCTTAGAGAAGCTCATCCGTCTTCACGTCACACTACGTCAGAGAGATGACTATGCAAGCCAATGGCCTGCACCGTCTGGGTCCCATCGTTGTTGCCAGATGAGTTGTCAACCACCCTCAAGCATTGAGAAAATGAAGCAAAACCCTCATCTTTAAACAAACGGCCCTTTTCAGGGTCACCACATCCTACGAGAACCATATCCATATTGAGAGGGGAAAAAAAGATGGTAACCGGTCGCGCCTCCTCACTTTTATAGGAGAGTGTGCTCGCGCATGGGCGACTCTGAACAAATTTAAAAGCTCTTGGGAAAAGACGCATTCTGGGAAGGGATTCTAAAATTTACAGGTAATGTTTATTTCCTTTTAGGCAATGGAAACAAAATTTAGCCGGTCCAGCCTGAACGGCTGGCAATTTCCTGTTTATGAGATTTGACTTGGGCAAATTATGTAGATGAATTTGCATCGTCCCTTGACTTTAGCTTGTTCACTTCCTTTTTGACGAGTTTTAAATCTACCAGGGCCTGGAATTTGTCTAAAATAAGAAGGTGGACTGGTCTGCACTTATAGTAGTTAATTTTGTAATAAATGCCAGATTTATCAATCTCTTCAAGTACCTGTTGATAGCAGTCAATTGTATCTAAGGAGATAAATTGGCGTGTGTTAAGGAGATAAAAGGACAAGAAAAGCATAATTTATAGCAGTCATTCTTTAATCGGATGAAGTGTGGAAAAGGGGACAAACTTAATCTTTAGGGAAAAGATATTCGGGTCCGTGGGCCGGTGTCAACACTCATAAATCGTTAACGAAAGTACATTATAATCCATTTCGAATGATTCCAGTGCACAGTTCTGATATTTGGTGGGGAAAAGGTCTAAAGTTCATCTTCAAATCTCAAAATGTATAATGAAATTGTAACTTACATTAGATCTTGTTGCTTAAATTTTATGTAATCCATTTACGGCAGGTAAAGTTTCTAAAAACATTAGTGCTGGGCGGTATCGGTATTTTTACCGCGGTTATCGATATTTTTTGAATACCGAAACCGTAATCGGTATTTGCATAATACCGAAATACCGTACATTTTTAGTGTCTAACTGATTTTTTAATAACTTCGCCAATTTTTGGCCGATTTGGACATTCCAATATACCATTCGAAGTATTTTTTCACCAGCTTTCCAATGGAGCTAAATTCAAATTGATAGCATGAACTGTTCAGAAGTTATAGGGGAAAAACCAGTGCACAATATTTACTCAGTCTTTAAAGTTGACTCAATCATTCAGGTAGAGTGAACTAGTCTGTACAAAACATAAACCTAAATGTTTTTTGCTTTTTTGGGGGATTCGGTTAGGATCTGGATCTGGATAAGGAGATTCAGTCGATTCCTACATTTTATGCTTCGTTTTAAGAGGTGTTTATTCCGAGCAACGATTAAACTGTAACCCGATCTCCGAGATCAATTCTAATCAAAGTGGCGGAGTGGCAGCAGAGGTGCACTGATGTTGAAATCGGACATCGGAAAACAGCCTGGTATGCCCTGTATCATTTAGTAGCAGTTTGGCGGGAGGGTATGCTTCAACTACCTAGGTAGGCTGATACCGACACACCGAAAATAACGAACATTTTTTTCAGAATACTGATACTGTACCGAAAATTTCCGATACCGCCCAGCACTAAAAAACATTACGTTCCTCATTCCAAAATGGAGGCGGCCCGTAGACCTGGACATGTACAATGGCAAATCATTGGCTTTACGGTGGGTGAAAAATCGTGACCGCTTCGGTCGGGCAGTTAAAAGAAGGCAAAAAATACATTGGATAATAGCAAAAGTTACAGAACACAGTACACCAGGGATGAGATTCTTCCTCCTTTAGGCAGATTTCCGAATTTTTTAAGCTTTGTAACATATTCAAAATTGCATTAAAAATACATTAAAACTTACTAAATTAATGTTTTCTGCCTTTTTCATTCTGAATAAATCTCATCCCTGTACACACACGACAAAACATTGCTGACAGGAAAAGGAAATTAAAGTGGGCCAAATCTACAGGACCAAAAGCCCCATAATTCTTACATGCCCTACTTAGCATCGCTTACAACCGGCTAATAAATACATTACAGCACAGAAGGGCTTTACCATCAAGCACGGTTTGGTGACCAACCGACTCTACACTAATGCCACCACACGGCGATATCCTCCTTAAACCGAGAGAGAAAAACGTAGTGGAATTTACACTAAGAAAGGCGTGGAAACAACCCTCTCGAATGTCAATCCAGTGTTAGTCGCCACTTGGCCAGTACACCATAGAAAGCATTCGCAATTTCACAATTTCTACTTGTCACATACCAAATACGTCTTGCACGATGCATAGTTTTTCTAATTTATGCATTTCCCAAATTGTAAAATTTTCTTTAACCCCAGTATTAATGCAGTAAAAGCAGTTATGTATCCCTTAAAAATCTGAGCATAACGCCGCAAACCGTTCGTCTCTAACTTGTACGGTTCCCAAGATATCGCTCTAGAGTGTCATTGTCTATTACTTGTCGCCATTTTGGCGAGTAAGGCTAAATTCCAAGTCGCCAACTGCCAATTTCCGTTAGCCAAATGGCGAGTGGCGACCGACATTGGAGAGGGTTGCGCGGAAGTAACGCGTCAGTACCGACCAACTCTACCATTTGTTTTGTCAGTGTAACACACTGTTACAACAGGGTCCCATGTAAGTTTGCGAATCCCTTCCAGTTGCTATGATGGCAGATTTTGGGTGTAGTAGGCACGAACTGGGAATCAAGAGCAAACACTGCTTGTTCGTTATCTCCGATGTATTCTGGGCGTGAGATTGAGAATTGAGTGTTCCTTAGCCGGGGGTGGGGGGAGGAGGAATGGTTTGGGAGTGAGGGTGGGTCGTTGGTGGAGGGGTGAGAATGAGGGGGAGAAAGACAGGAGGGAGGCAGGACTTGGGGTGAGTCGGAGAAGGGAGAAAAGGAGGTTGAAGGATGGACCAAAGGTGTGTCGGAGAGAGGGGACCAACGGAGGAGGGGGAAGAGGGGTGGGGGGCATTGAGATTGGGAGGGTGGGGCCGTGGAACTGGGTGACTGAGGAACAATCTGAACACAAGTTGAACTAGCAGTCTGCAAGCAGGAATTAAAAAGTTCATTCAGAGTAGGGAGAGGGGATGGGGTGGTGGAAAGAAGAGAGAGAGGTTTGACAAGGTGGGGGTTGGGTTTTCACTACGTGAGACATAACCTCAGGATGCTGATGTTGACATTGAAGGCGTCTTTAGAGTAGGACTGTGGGTGTATGCCTAATCTTTGGAGTTTGCACAAATGTCAGTGTTTGGTTTCTGTTAAAATATCGGTACATTGCAAATCGACCTGACTCACTAAGCTGCTAAATTCGCATTCAGACAGAACAACGAAAAGTGAATCACCGAGAGTGACTAGATCATGTGTAAGTCTCTTCAAAACAACATGCACTCCATAGAGATAAGTGGTGTGACACGTGAGAGGGAAGTTTAAATTTTGGTGTAAAACGACGACTGCAACATTGTGTATGTTAGGCAGTCTTCTTTTTTGAGCAACAAGCAAACTTCTGAAGAACGAGAACAGACAATTCTCAGAAAAATTAGTGAACTTTCAATGTTATAGTGATTTACTAAGTCTTGGTGGTGGTGAAAGTGTGATTTGTGTTGTCAAGAATAAAAGTAGTAATTAAGATTTGCAAAAAAATAAAAATAAATGTGAATTCTGGTGTAGTTCCTTCTCAGGATGACACCCAACAGAAGCAGAGTGTATGTAGTAAGGAGACGTCGCACATTGTTGTTGATCTAGGTGCGTCAGCAGGTCGCCACGTAGCCACGAGCCTATTCACGATGAAGGGTTACATCCCCTTAGAATTCGGGTCTTCCCATTTACCAGTTGAAGAGACTTACTTAACCGGCAGGGGTGAAATCAAAAGTCACGTAGCCTATAGTGACGATGACCACTACATAGATTTTGTTTCTGACGTTGAGCATTCCCATGCCTTTTCTGACATCGGGATAGTTTCCTCAATCATCCTGGGGTTGGGGCTCGCCGCACTCATCCGAATTTAGACCCTCGTGGTAGGGAGGATGGTTTTTCAGAATGCTTCGACATTCGACACCAGGACATGGGCATGGTTTGCATCAACGACGGCCATTGTCAGGCCTTCAACGAGATTTTCCAAATTTACAAGAAAGTCGAGGACAAGACAAAATACTTCATTCATTAATCTCACCAAATGACAATTTTGGCGGTCATGCTGTAAGTATCCTTCCACTTGTCAGGAGGTGAGAGTCGAAGAAGACTAAAGACTTGACACAAAGCAGATTTTCAACACCACAAAAAGAAAAAGAAATGGAATTCGAACACATACGGAAAACGCACACCACATTAAATCGGAAACACAGTCGCGTGCGCCACTATGAATGAATCACGCATTTCATTAAAACATCAATAATGCGTTGTCTAACGAACCAAGCGAACCTCGACATAACCACTCTAACCCTTTTCCAAGCAAATTTTTAACGGTTGTTTCCAAGCAAATTTTCGACTGGTTGAAGTGGATGGCTGAATCTATTCGTTTCAGAAGATTTTAAAGAACTGCAACCCGACATCTCCTTAACTTGAACCTTCCACGAAAATTTGATTCCCTCGTAATGGAATCTAACAAAACTACCAATTTGTTACCCTATCCTTTCACAAAATCTGTTTTTTTGGACCTCCATCACAATAAAGTACAAGGTC